>JAJMGW010000051.1:0-50027 GCA_030582755.1 Wickerhamiella galacta | reverse complement strand
ATATTTCGGACCGCAACATCATCCTGACCGAGGCCGCTGGAGTGCATGCAGGGTGTCTTATTGATTTTGATCATGCCGTATTTTACGATAGGGAAAAAAAGGAAGAGTATCACAGAACTGGGACTCTGCCTTTTATGGCAATTGGCATATTGAAGGGGGCAGCGGAGCATTCCTATAGGCATGACCTGGAATCGTTTTTCTACGTGTTGGTATGGGTGCTCTATAGTTGTAGCGGTAGGCACCAAGACCTTGATAGGTGGTGCCAAGGCCTACCCTCTCAAATTGCTGATGTTAAACAGGGATTTGTGACGAGGTCCATTGGGGAAATCTGCGTTGGGTTTCTGCCGGAACACCAGTGCAAGGCTCTCCAAGACCTAGTACACGAATTTAGATTTGCACTGTTCTACAAAGATTATGGTTATGGCAGTGAAGCTTTGATTCCATTTATTGAGAACCCGCGAAACCCCAGGAAAATGTTCAAGGCCGTCGACAGCGCATTCTCTAAAGCGTTGACGGAGCTGAGAAAGTCTGAGCATGCCCAGAAAGCGGGTGCGCAACCAATTGATCCCAAGTCAGCGGAAGTCGGTGGGAGCTCTGAGTGGACCCATGAGACAGGTGCGCAGTCGAAGGATCCCAATTCAATGGACGTCACTGTCTAACTCAACCCCATTCAGCTTAATACTGTTCTGGTATAACCCCTTTGTTTTGCTTTTAACTTTATTCTCCAGTTTTTATTCTATCTATTATTTTGTGTCTAATACCGACCTAAACTCTAGGAGTTTTGGACTGTTGTGTTGCCAAATACAGCTGGTCTTGTGCTGCACAGCCGCAGTTGCCTATTCGGATGAAAATGACTAAACCTTTGGTTAAAACTCCTTCAAGTGTCGACTGCCTTAAGAATCTGGACAAAACGCGTAAGGGAACAAATAAGGTTGGTTATAATTGGACCCTCGAAGGGACCTATATCGGCCAGGGCTTAGGTTTTACTCAGCTGGTGCAGCAGTTGAAGAGCAGCTACGCAAATTGCTTTGTGGCGAGTCGTTTTCGTCAGCGTAAGACTGTGCTTAACTCAGCTCACGGACCGACTTCCGCGTTATCAGTATGGGATTGGTATGTATTGCTCTGCATTAGGCATAATTAGGAGCTAACTAGTTTGGTAAACTGGTTCATTTTTCGTTCGACATGGTGCTCATATCCACCGTGATGGCTGGCGTGCGCCGCAGCACCGGGCTCACTCCGAAGCTCAACTACATCGACAACAAGGAGGCCAAGGGCGTCGTCGCCCAGTACCTCGAGGTTGGCGAGTGGGTGTTCGACGCCAGCGCGTCGATCATGTCCACAAGCGGCTACTTTGACCGGCGCCTACCCTAGGCCCGAGTGCCAGGCTCCGGGGGCGCGAGCACTAGCTGGCTGCACAGCGGCGTCGATTATAGACCGCCTCCTAGTTAATGATATTTACGGCCCTGTCAAGCTCAGCAGTGTCAACAGGACGCCTTTTATATACATATTGTTATTGTTAGCATGGTTGGCAGCGGACCTTTAGAACGGCCCTTTGCGAGCGGACGCAGGCCGCCGTAGCCCGTAACAGCGTGGCCTCTAGACCGGCAGCAGGGACGTTAGAGCGGTGGCAGGGACTCTAGACCGGCGACCGCAATCCTAGCCACTCCTAGCAGATGCGGCCCAGCCAGGGCGGTCGAAATTGCCAGACCCTCGCACAACATCGACCAGCTCACAGCGCCTACTCTCCAACGAGAACGTTCTCTTTCTCGAGGATATCGGCCAGCTCGCCCGACTCGGAGAGTCCAACCACAATATCGTGGCCGCCCACAAACTCCTTGTTGAGATACAGCTGCGGGATAGTGGGCCACGAGCTGTACTCCTTGATCCCGTCCCGGAGCGCAGGGTCCTCGAGCACGTTGTAGGCAGCAAACTTGGCCGGGTCCACACCCTGGTAGCCGAGGATCTGGATGGTGTTGCGGCTGAACCCGCACATGGGCTGCTCAGGAGTGCCTTTCATGAACAGGACCACCGGGGCCGAGGCCACGGCAGAGTCGATTGCCTCGCGGACCTTGTCAGACAGCCCGCGGGCCGCCATCATGTTCGGCGCGCGCAGTGGCGCCTTGTACAGTAGCGTGCGCAGCATTTTAGGGTTAGTTTCCTGATGATCACAAAGTCAATCGGAGTCGCTTAGTTAAAGACGACCAGTCTGAACTTGTCTTAAGAAGACAACTGTGGAAGGTTCAGTGACCCATCGCATCCTCTAGCACACCGCACGAGTGCGCTAATATTTAACGGAGGCTTTTCTACAGGGATCTCCACGCGCAGACCACACGCGACTACTGCTGGGACCCGTGCAAAGTTTTTTTTTTTTTTTTTCAAAAAGCGTCTTGGAGCCGCTGGCTGGTCCTGAAACACACGTACGTCGCAGATTGACTGGCCCAGACAGCCGTGTTAGTACCGAGTCCTTTCTGGACCAGATCCACTTCTCCTGAGCCGCGTTCAAGTATCCTGCGACGCTGGGCTGCGACTGGTTTGCCCCACTCCAAGCTTGACTTGCGCGCATGGAAGATCACAGCACTCCTACAGCCACCCAACGGCACGATAGGGACCTGAAGCAAGTTCCTGAGCGTCGCATGGAGGACTTGTTTCCGCGTAAGGTGCCCAATCGCCCACCCCATCACAAGCAAAGCCAGAACCATGACCAAAACAAAAGAAAGCGCGAACACACACAGCCCCAGCTGCCTGAGAGGCCGGACCTGGAGCAGTCCCGCCCGGGTGCTCGCAGCACCCATAGAGATAGCGAAACGAGCAAGCGGCTCAAAAAGGAGCGCCAGCCAGCTAGCAATGAACCCCGCGACATCGTCAGGTCCAAGCCGCGCATACCGGAACGCCCTCCGCAAAGCCGGACGTGCCAGCCACAGCTCCCAGCTACGCCTTCTCGCCCAAATCACACACATGGCCCGCTGCGGTACAGGACTGCAGAGACCGGTGCTCCCAAATGGGGAACTAAGGGCGGAACCAAGGGCGGAGTCAAGGACGGAACCAAGGGCCGAGTCAATGACGGAAGCAGGGACGGAGGCAAAGATGGAGCCAAGGATGGAGCCAAGGACGGCACCAAAAAAGGGGAGAACAAGGGTTACTCTAGGGGCGATGCTAATGCGAATGGTGCCTCCAACGGTAATAACTCCAGAGCCAAGCCCGAGGCCCAGCCTACACGGGGCCCACAGGCTCCTCCTCCGCCAATGGAACAGGCACCTGTCAAGGACAGTGAGAAACAGACCACGCAGGTCCCAAAGTCGGGAATTCTGTATAGAGATCAACCAGTGTTTGAGCAAATACAGCAGGTTGGTGAAGGAACTTACGGCAGGGTCTACAAGGCCTCCAATAGGGACACCGGGTGTCTCGTAGCCCTGAAGCGGCTTCGTCTCGATTTCGAGAGGGAGGGGCTCCCCATTACCGCGGTGCGCGAGATCAAGCTCCTCCAGTCGCTCCGGCACCTGAACATCGTGGCGCTGCGCGAAATGGTTGTCTCGGGAAAGAATGTCTACATGGCTTTCGAGTACCTGGAGCACGACTTGGCCGGCCTGCTGCTTAATCCGGACCTGCAGCTCACACCTGGAAATATCAAGTCCCTGTTTCGACAATTGGTCGACGGCCTGGCGTACCTACACCACAAGGCCATTGTACATCGGGACATTAAAGGATCAAATATTCTTGTCAATGCTCAGGGGCAGATAAAGCTGGCAGACTTTGGTCTCGCCCGCTCAATTGACCTCGAGAACCCTAATGCACACTACACGAACAGAGTAATCACCTTGTGGTACAGGCCCCCCGAGCTGCTGTTCGGTGCAACAAAGTACGGCACTTCTGTAGACGTGTGGGGCATTGGTTGCCTGCTCGCAGAGCTGTTTATGCGCAAGGCACTTTTCCAGGGCAAAGATGAAATTTCGCAGTTGGATGCCATTGTCCAAGTGCTCGGGATGCCGAGCGCTAATGAATGGCCAGAGCTGCCTGTACTTCCCTGGTACAACCTCGTGGTTCCGAAGCAAGGGGAAGGAGAGGGCCTCGAAAATCGTCTCACTGGGGTTTCTGACTCTTGTTTTGACCTCGCTGCTTCCTTGCTCACTATGAACCCTCACCAACGACTGTCTGCAAAGGATGCTCTATCGCACCCTTACTTCAAGGAAGCGCCAGCCGAGGAGCCCATTTGTCTGCAGGGAGAGTGGCACGATTTCGAGGCTAAGCAACGTCGCAAAATGAAGAAAACGAACGAACAAACCGATTCGGTAAGAGGGGACTCGGGAAGGGGTGACTCGACAAAAGGTGATTCCGTAAAAGGTGCGGAAAGCACAGGTGTTCTTGGCAGCGGATCCAACGTCGACAACTCATCTAATCCGAGATCCGAAGAGAGTGCCAACTAGCATGTGATGTCAAAGCGTCTCGTGTCAGGGTATCGAGCGACCTTACAGTGCTATATTGCTAGAATCACTATTAACTTGCATGTATTTATTATATACCTTCACTATGTGCTGATCCACAAACTAAAACTCCAGTATCGCTTCATCCACAATTTCCTGTAGCGAGTTGGCGTCCTCACATATGGGCGAGGTTTCTTCGTTGTAAGTTCTAGCATTGTTGAACATCAAGTCAAAATCGGCTTTCAGCTCTTCGGCGGACGTATACACATCAGAGTCTATGCGCCATCGGATTTCAGCGAGAGAGATCGGGTCAGCAATAATCTTGTAATAGTCGGGATAAGTCTTCTTTGGTGGCAGCTTCAAAAACACCCCTGCACGATGCCTAGGCGGGTCCGTGGGTGCCACTGCATCAAGTATACTCTGGTAGAGGGCATCGGCTTTCACAGTGAAGTCGCTTCGCACCTCGGGTGTCATAGAATCAACCTTGAGCTTTTTTGTGTCGGACCCATTGGCGTCGTTCGGCAAGCGTTTAGACTTGCGGCCTCTTCGCATACCCTCTTCTTCCTCCTCCATCGTCTGAAGCCATTGTTCCTCAGTCATGCCATCATCGTAGATTACTCTTCTCCTCTCTCTTCTCGCTGATATATCCGCTGGCGTCTCCAAATGTACTGAGATATCCTGCTTATAGATATCTGGCAGTTCATTTTCTCCAAATAGACGGTCCTGCTTGGGGTACTTGGAGTCTCTGTTACGCTCCTCATCCATCTGAGCAAAGAGCTTGTGCTCGTCGTCGTTACGCGCCAAGATCTCGTTCAACTCATCCTCATCAACATCCTCCTCTTCATTGGTGCTTGTGTTTCCCCGACGCTGCTCTTCAGCTTCAATCAACGACCTCAAAAACGCTTCCTGCTCCTCGGCAGTACTCTTGTTGTCGAACTTTCCTGCCTGGATGACTTTGCCGTCGATTTCGAGTTTGGACAGCGCGCGGCTGAGAATGGCCTCTTCCACCGATTCTTCCGTAATCAGACGCAAAATGCGCACTTCTTTTGTTTGACCAATCCGATGGGCACGATCCTGGGCCTGGAGGTCCTGGAACGGATTCCAATCAGTATCGTAGATGATGACAGTATCTGCAGTCTGAAGATTCAGACCCAAGCCACCAGCACGCGTTGACAACAGGAAACAGAAGTAAGGAGAATCAGGCGCATTAAACGCCTTGAGCATCTCGGAACGGTCTTCTGCTTTCGTGCTACCATCTAGACGCAAATACTGGACTCCCTTGAGCCGCAGATAGTCTTCCATGATGTTCATCACTGCAGTCATCTGGAAGAAAATAAGGATGCGATGCCCAGTCCTTTGAAACTTTGGAAGAATGCGATCCAATAGCTCAAATTTACCCGCCGTACGCCATAGCTGGTCGTTGTTTCCGCGCGAGGGATTAATCAAGTCCTCTACTTCCTCGAAAACGTAGGGATGGTTGCAGATCTTACGCAGCTGCATGAGCCGGTTTCTCAGACCCTTGATACCTAGCTTGTTCGAGGAAGGGTCCGCCGGGGCACCCACGTACAGGACATTGTGCTTGAGCATGTGCTCGTACAGCTTTGCCTGCAGAGAAGACATCTTGCACTTGACCACTTTCTCTATCTTGTCCGGCAAGTCTTTCTCGACATCTTTCTTGAGACGTCTGAGCAGGAACGGTCGAAGCACCTTGTGCAAACGGCGAATGATAAGCAGCGATTCCTCTTCTGTAAGCTCCATACGGTCGCTACCGCCAGCCGTAGCGAACGGTGTATTGAACCACTCATCAAAAGTCTTGACGGAGTTGAAGATCTTGGGAAGGACAAAATTCAACAAAGCCCACAGCTCTGGCAAGTTATTCTGCAACGGCGTGCCAGTAAGAATGAGGCGGAAACGCGAATAATAGTACTGTGTAAGAGTAGACGACAGTTTTGACTGGGTATTCTTCATACGATGACCCTCGTCGATGATCATGTGCTCCCAGCGAATCTTGCTCAGCAATGGCCGGTCTTTGATGATGTACTCATAAGTCGTCAGTAATACTTGGAAGTCACCCGCTCTTATTGACGCCTGTAGCGCCTTTCGCGTGTTTGGCGGTCCTTTATACACGATTTTTTTGATTGAGGGAGCCCACTTGTCAAACTCCACATTCCAATTTGTTATCGTGGATAGCGGTACAATGACCAAGAAGGGGCCGTGCCAGCCTTTTGTCTCAATGAGGTACGTCAGCAGTGAGATAGTCTGGATGGTTTTACCAAGACCCATCTCATCAGCCAAAATACCGTTCAGGTTGTTGTTAACCAAAGACACCATCCACTGTAACCCCTTGATCTGGTATTCTTTCAGTTGGCCGCCCCTCAGCATCCGGGGCTGAGCAGTGACTGGCTCTGTGATCTGGTGTGCAATCTCGTAATAGTCGATTTTGTCACCGTCCTCGTCTTCAGCGGGGGTGGCAGTGCTGGCGAGGCCGGTCTCGGCTTGCTGGACCCGGACAGCCTCGGAAAGCGAGCTAAGGAACGAATTAGTCTGCTTGAGCAGATGCGTGATGCGTGTGTCCTTTGTCTGGTCCAGAAGCTTGATATACGCCTCTTCATCGTTGGACCGCAGAGCCTGCAGACGCTGCTTGGCGGTCCGTTCGGCCTTTCTTGTTTCCTCGCGCTCGATCTGGCTGTGCGCCTGTTGTATGCTCTTGACCAGCATCTGGCGTTTGAGCAACCGCGCACTAGCCGCCTGAATGAGATCTTGCGAGTGGGATATAGCAGCGTTCACGAGCACGAGGCGGCCAGCGCGCTCCTTTTGTTCGCGTTCAAACCGCTGCTGGCGCTCGAGGTGCTCTGTCAACTGCAGGTCCTGCGGGTTGGGCGCTTTGACACGGCGGTTGAACAGCCGGAACATGAGGCTCCGTGCTGCGGGGTCCGACTCAGAAGCGAGATGGTATACCACGTGTTGGCGCAGCGACTTCTGTTTCGTGAGCAGCCGCAGCTCCTTGAGCTCCACGAGCGCGCGGATCTTGAGATCGTCGATGTCAATCTCCGTCTCGTCCGGCGGCAGGAACGAAACCTTTTTGGCGTCGACAGTGCCTAGGTTTGCCGAAAGCCGCTCAAGCTCCGCAAGGCGGTGGCTAAGACGGCTGCGGATGATCGTCTCCGCACCGTTGCCGACACTAGACTCCGAGGCATCAGACCGGCCCAACAAGTGGCGGCGTGCCTCACGTAGCGCTCCATACGATGCCTTTGCCTTGTCGCCGGCAGTGGGCTTGACAAGGTCGCCAGCGACATCGAGAAGCACAGCCTGCACTGATTCTGGGAGGTCGACGTTCCGCGCGAGCAGCTTGAACGCAGACATCTGGAGGCGGATGTCGCGCTTCTGTCCCTTGCGACGCGTGTCAAGCTCGGCACGGCGTTCCGCGTAGCGCTGCTGTTGCGCACCCACGTCGTGCAGCACGTGTGCGAGGTGGTTCATCTCGGCGTGCTGCTGGGGGTCCACACCCTGCTTCTGCAGTGCGTTCCACCGCATCAGTAGCAGCGTGAGCTGCTCCCGTGTCTTGGGGTACTCTATGGTGTGCACTTCTTCCAGCTCGCCTACTGTCATCTGGCGTCGGTGCTCAGCGAGATGATGTGTCAGCTGGGTCTCTGGAACTTTGGAGCGAAGGTTGGGGCTGGGGCACGGAACTTGGCAGACGACGTTGGATGCCAGTGACGGTGAGCGGCGTTGCGAGATCTGGGACCGATGCGCGCCGAGGAGACTGGCGCGACGCGCAACCAGACCAACGCAGGGGGTTTAATTCGGCCCGCAGAGGCGCAGCCCGCCAGGTATGGCGCGGACAGCTTGCATCCGATGCAGGACGACGCTAGAACGCACACATCGCCGAAAGGTTCGCAGGCAAGACACACGTACTCACAAGGGAAGCTGCCAGGGCAGTTGCAGGGGCAGTTGCTAGGCCAGTTGCCAGGGCAGTCAGCGCGGCCACAAGGGCCCGGCAAGCCAGTAAAGAGCCAGCCAAATGGGCAGTCACAAGGGCAATCAAGGCAATCAGAAGAGCAGCCAAATGGGCAGTCAAGGCAGCCAAATGAGCAGTCACAAGGGCAGTCAAGGCAGTCAGAAGAGCAGCCAAAAGGGCAGCCAAAAGGGCAGTCAGGGCGGTCGAAAGAGCAGTCAAAAGAGCAGTCAACAGAGCCACAAGGGTATGGCAAGTCAGTGGTGAGCCAGCCAAATGGGCCAAAGGGCCGAAGCGGCCGGTCGAGGGGCGCGGCTGACCCGGACGTTCTCCTCTCTAAAGCGCTCTCCCGCACCCTTAGACACAAGGCAGCCGCCCAGGGCATTGCAATAACCGCTGATGGGTACTGCAGGGTGGACGATCTGTTGAACCACGCCGCGTTTCGCAAGCTGGACGCCGACCGGGCGGCCGTTCGACGGGTGCTGTGTACCAACAACAAGAAACGCTTTGAGTTCAACGAGGACGAGTCGATGATTCGCGCCGTGCAAGGCCACAGCCTGCAGGTCGAGGTTTCGAGCCTCGAGAAACTGACGCTCGAGACACTACCCCCCCAGCTGATCCACGGCACGACGTTCGAAGCGTGGGCCAAGATCCGATCTGCCGGGCTCAGTCGCATGGGGCGCCTGCACATCCATCTGGCGTCGGGGCTGCCCCAGGACAAGGTCGTGTCGGGCATGCGTCAGAGCTCGCAGGTCTACATCTACATTGACGGGCCCCGCCTGCTGGCGGAGGGCATAGAAGTGTACCGGGCTGCTAACGGGGCGCTCGTGACCCCGGGCAGGGACGGGCTGCTGGCACCAGTCTTTTTTGCCAAGGTGGTGTCTCGGGACGGCCAGCTTCTCTGAGCCATCGTCCGCCACGTCCGCCGTCGTCGCCACCGTACTCCACCGGGCGCATCGCCCGCCATCGTCCTCGGTCGTCAATTGGTGCAGCTGGCTAGAATTTTCCAGGCTGCTATGCAGCAGATGGATTTGCCAGACAGCAGTCTCTCCCGACGAGTATCGCGCCGCGCCCAGCAAAGTTACTTCTGCATAGCATATATCTAGTAGAGCCCGTCGGGCAGAAATCGGCCTCCGGCGCCTCTCCGGCCCGGTGGTGTCTTGAATTTGCCGGTGAACTTGCTGTCTTACATGAGCCTCACTGTGGAGCAGGAGCACCTGCTGAAGCGGGAGCTCATACGGCTCGAAATAGACAAAGAGGCCGTGGGGCTGGACAACCTGGCCAACATTGATCTGCTGGGGGCACCGTTTGTGACGAATGCGGGCACACCATCGACCAGCGACGAGCTGGCCGCGTTCAAATTCGTGTTCCACAGCTTCATCAAGACCATGCCGCTGTTCGCAAAGACCACAAACAAGTTTTGGACCGGGGTGTTTCAGCCGTTTGTGCAGGATCTCGCCTCGCAAGACATTTCGTCGAGTGCAGACCGCGACGAGGCCACCAAGCGGCGGCGCATTGCCAGAGCGTTCAAGCGCATGGTCGTGATGCTCCTGGTGGCGTCTATCTCGACAAATACCCTCAAGCAGCCCACCGGCCGGTATAAGATGCCTGCGCGGTACGCTGCGCAGCCGGTTAAGAGGGACGCCCCCGACGCACAGCCTGCAGATCCCGCAGCAGCGCTTCCTCCTCCGCCCATAGACCAGGCTGTTGGGCCACGCGCCACGGTGATTGGTGTGCGGAGTGTTGCCTCAACCAGCTTTTTCAAAAGTGCCGAGACCCAGTACATTGTCGAGGGCCAGCTATATGGAGCACCCCCCGTATGGGTGACCAAGACCTATGCGGACTTTCAGGACCTCAATAAGCGGCTCATCAAGGCGTTCCCTGGCAAGCAGCTCGCCAATTTACCGTCAAAGAACACTGCGGACATGGCCGTCAAGGTAAACGGCGAGACGGTCACCCTCCTGCGAGAGTGGCAGAGAATCGCCCTACGTCACTACCTGTTTCGCCTGTGCAGCCTACCGAAGGTGGCCAACAGTGACGTGTTCCTCGAATTTCTGTTCAAGGACCGCTTGCCTGAACTGTCCGCCGAAGAGTGCAACGACATCAACTTGCGCATCGACGTCGACCGCCAGCGCTATGAAGACAGGTGTCGGTTTGCGGAGCTGGCGAGGGAACGATCGCAAAAGCTGGAAAAGTATCTCGTGGAGATCAAGAGCCAGATCCTCGGCAGAGATGCTCTGCCCCGGCTGTTTTTGGAGATGAAGCGTAACAGCAAAGTCCAGGACATGTCCCCGCTTGTTCAAAAGCTTGTAGAGTACTCTTTGATCGAGGTTGCTGCCTTGATATACCAGGTTCTGATCGCGCGTGACGATAGCCCCGAGGTGTTCAGCCAGGTCAAACGGCTCAACCGACTCATGCCCTACAAGGTGATTCAAGGTATCCTCAAGCTCTCAAATCCGGCCCTGATCCTCAAGAAAATGTCCGACCTCTTCATGGCTGCGCCGTTTGGTGGAAATTCGCTGCTGCAAACGATGTTTATCCGGATGCTGAGCGACGATATTCGTTCTCAGGAGAAGCTGATAGACGAGCTGCAGGGCGTCCTAAACGACCCCACGCTACCGGCGACTCTTGAAGAGTTCGTAAGGTGCGACTACATTGCGCGAGAGAACATCCACACGGCAAGTGACTGCACTGGGCACCATCTGATTTTGACAATCTTTGAGAGCTCACCCAACGTCCCGGCCGCTACCCTGGCTAAGGTCCGCCGGTGGCACGCGGCGTGGCAAGAAGCAGTGGCAGGACGCGGCAGAGACGATGACGACGGCGTAGAGTCGTACTCGCAGCTCAATGATCTTCTCAAACTCATGGTGCGCCAACACGACAAGGATATTCTGAGAAATTTTTGGGGCGCACCACTAACTATAAAGTTTATCCGCCATATGGTGAACTCGATGTACGACATCTTTATCGAGATGTTCCGAACTGCGGGGATGTCGCAGTCTGTGGGTGACTTTGAGAAGTTCATCTCTGATCTCATTAATACAATCGACAGCATGAGCGATGGGCTGGCGCTGGACGCCAACCAAATGGTTGATGGGTTGATCGGTGTGTGCCAAAGACACGTCAACTCACTGTTCCGGTTTATAAACCGGGTTTACGCGGCCGACACTGGCTTTTTCGTTGGGATTGTCGAGTGGCTGACGAGGATCGTTAATTTCGTTCGCGACGGCAAAGATGGCCACCACCGGATCGATTTAGTTGGCATGGTTCTTGCTGCCGCACAGGGTGGAGAAATCTCCCTGGAGGCCCTGATCAATGACTTGAATGAGCTGGACAGCTGGTTGCGTCGGCGCAAAGAGACTGCCGATGCAGAGCACGTAGCACAGCCGGCAACCGAAATAAGCGATGGAGGAAACGGTTTTGATGTATCCGACATTGGCCTGAGCTGGGACGACGTGGACTTTGGGTTAGCGGAAGTGGAACGCGACGAAAAAGAAGAGTTTCTGCCTGACGTCTATGAGGATCTGGCTCAAGACGCAGTGAGTCGCGAGAAAGTTCGCCGGGCAAAGTTGGCCCAAAACAGGAAGAGATGGGAACAGCTTTCTGCACGCCCAGAGTCTGCCGAGATAGCCAAACTCTTACCCCGTTTTCACGCTCTGCTGGCCGTGGTTCTTGAAAATTCCAGAGCCGAGCCCACAGACCTCAAGTCTGTCGACCCGACTCCTCTTGGACTCAGGGAAACCCATTCGGAATAGAACATGAACAAATAATGTACAAATTAGGCTTGGGGCTGTCGATCACTATAAAGAAAGAACATTCTCCAGAAAGATAAAGCTGTCTGCTAGCGTGTTAATGGCAAGATACAGCCTCACTATAGACTTGCAGGGGCTCGGGCAATCAGGGAGGCTCTGAAACTTGATATCCGGCACTAGAGCCGAGCCGTAAGCATGTAGTGGTTCATTGTAATGCAGCTTAGGCCACTGCGGCCGCCCCGCTTGACGCACATACACCACGACTCTTCCAGGAGGGCCCGTATTGCAGGAAGTGTAGAAGGACACGGCTAGATACGGCTACAGATTAGAGTTTAGCTCGAAGTTCGGAACCCGTTTCTGGCGATCAACACACGCATAATGACGCAGTAAGCGCATCTGCTGCCACGTAATTTGCCTGTTGCTCTGGTGATCTTCCGAGTTGCCGGAACGCCCGGGTTCCGACGCGCAGCAAACGTGGTCACTTTGCCGGAATACTTGCGGTACAGGCTGTTCGTTGACTTTGCGCACTGGCGCACCACAGCTCAACACACAATAAGCAACCTTTGCGCAGCTGGAAATTCGAAGGTTAGGGCAGCCAGCCGGCCACGGCGGCATGGCGATCCTGGGACGTCGCAGGCGCGTATCATGTGTATTTAGGCGTGTCCCAGGGGTATACGATCAAGCGCCCACGGCTGTGCACTGCAGTCCGCGTCTGTGACTTCTGGCAGCTATGACATCACAGGGTAGGGGCGCGTTGAAAAGTGCCCTTGCCCAGTGGTCACGAGGGGCGGTCGTATAAAAGCAGCAGCAGTGTCGATGCTGTGGTACACATACCAACAAAAAAAATGTCTCAAGCATCATCATCAGTCCGTCGGTTGCAGCAGATCCATACCAGCCTGAGCGGCAGCTCTGGATCCCCGTACAAAAAAGTGTTTAACATTGCGGTGATTGGCTCCGGAAACTGGGGTACTGCCGTGGCTAAGCTGGTTGCTGAAAACTGTGCTCGCAAGCCCGAGCTGTTCAAACCCGAAGCACAGATGTGGGTGCGCGAGGAAGAGGTCGACGGCGAGAAGCTGACGGAGATCATCAACACAAAGCACGAGAACGTGCGGTATCTTCCCGGCATCAAGCTGCCTGAGAACCTAGTGGCAAACCCCGACCTGATCGACGTTGCCAAAAACGCCGACATTCTCGTGATCAACGTGCCGCACCAATTCCTGGGCTCGATCTGCGACCAGCTCAAGCACGCAGACATTGACTTTTCCAAGAAGGTGGCCATCTCGTGTCTCAAGGGCATCAACCTGACCGAGAACGGTGTCCAGTTGCTGTGCGACTACATCGACGAGGCCCTTGGTCTGCACTGTGGTGTGCTCTCTGGCGCAAACATTGCCACGGAGGTGGCCAAGGAGAAGTTCAGCGAGACCACCGTTGCGTACCCTCTGCCCAAGAACTTTGAACAGGGTGACCCTTCTCCTGCACTCATGAAGGAGCTGTTCCAGCGCCCCTATTTCCACGTGCAGCTTAGCGCTGATACTGCGGGTGTGAGCATCAGTGGTGCGCTTAAGAATGTGATTGCCATTGGTGCCGGTCTCGTCGAGGGTGCCGGCTGGGGAGACAATGCCAAGGCTGCGGTGATGCGCCGTGGCCTTCTTGAGATGATCAAGTTCAGCACGTATTTTTTCCCGTCCACGAATCCCCAGACGTTTACCCACGAGAGTGCTGGTGTAGCTGACCTCATCACGTCGTGCGCGGCTGGCCGCAACGTGCGCGTGGGCAAAGTGTTTATCGAGAGCGGTAAGCCCATTGAGCAAGTCGAGAAGGAGCTGCTGGATGGCCAGTCTGCCCAAGGCATCATCACTGGCGTCGAGGTCCACAAGCTGCTTTCCAACAAAAACTTGGTCAAGGATTACCCCATGATGACAACTATTTATGATATCGTCTTCAACGGCCTGCCCATTACCGAGCTGCCGGCCCACATTCAGGAATAGACTGATATACGTGAGCTCACTGTAACATGTCTTTTTAGTGCTGAGTAGTTAGCATTAGTCGACCAAGTGTAATTGACCGTGTAATTGGGGGGTACCGGTCGGGACTGGGACTATCGACCGTGTAGTTGAGCTACTAGTTGGGACTAGTGAGCTGCTGGTGAGCCACAGTCGACCAACCCTGTCTGGTTGAATATACCAACCCTGTCTCGTTAAATAGACCAATCCTGTCGGGTTGAATAGGCCCACCATGTCTGGCTGAATAGACCAACCATGTCTGGTTGAATAGACCAACCATGTCTGGCTGAATAGACCAACCATGTCTGGTTGAATAGACCAACCATGTCTGGTTGAATAGTGTCTGGTTGAATAATGTCACTTTCAGTGGTTGCAGCTTTAGATAAATATGCTTGTCTCAGCGCAGCTGGTTAAGTGCCTGCCCGGCTACGAGAGCCACGCAGGGTCCCAAGTCCCATGAAACCTCACTGCATGGCATCCTCCGACTTGAGCCGCTCTTTTATTTCCTGTAGCGACAGGCCCAGTGTCTTTTGGTGCTGGGCTGCGTCTCGTCGAGCTGCCTTGCTCTGCGCACGCTGTGACTTGGTCCGCGGCTCGTGGTCTGGTTTGGGCGCTGGCTTGGGCTCCGGCAGAGTCTCTAGCAGCTGTTCCATGCTGCTGCCGGCCAGGTTGGCTTTGCGCTTGCGGTTCCGGCGCCGCACAGCAGACTTGGAGATCCCGCTCTGGCCGAGGCTGTTGGTGATTTCCGGGGCGAACGACAGCGCCCGCTTGTTGATGGTGTTCATGGACTTCATGACCGTGTCGCTGGCATGGCGCAATTCTTCTTTCGTGTAGCTCCCCCGAAATTTTGGCATGGCGGCTAGGGTTGATCTGGACGAGGTTTTCTTCTGACAAAACAGCCAAATGATGATGGCAGGCCTCCGATTCGCAGCGCTGGCACGGCCAGTGGTGCCGCTGGTGCGCGGTGGGCGGTGCGGGTCCACTGTGGCACGCCCGCCGTTTACCTGGAACGACTTCTTTGCGCTCCGCATGCGCCGCCGCCGTATCGGGAATGTGTGCTCGGTGCTGGGCGCCGTAACGACGACCGGCATGGCATGGTCATACTTTGCCAACATAGAGCTAGACATGACACAGAAGATGTTTGGCTTTGACATTATCTGGATCTACGGGCTCGGGATCGTGGCCAGTGGGTTCGTGGGGTACCTTGTCGGCCCCGCTGTGGGCGACATGGTGTTCAAGCTGCGGCTTGGGTCGAGGCGAGCAGCCCAATTTGCCCAAATGGACTCGGAGTTCCTGCGCCGAGTGCGCCGCAACCGCCCCGACCCGTCCAAGCAGTCGTACCCGAACCCATTGACCGACTACTATGGCGAGAAGATCGGGTCGCTGCGCGACTACCGCCGCTGGCTCCGGGACTCGCACCTGTTTACTCGAAAGAGCAAGAAGTTTTTGTGAGCAGGTCTCGAGACTCTTTGAGCAGGTCTCGAGCTCTTTGGGCGCTGCGTAGGGACGCCCAAATTCGATTGTACAGCTTCCCCAACTACACAGCCGATCGTAACTCGTGTTCAATATCGTACAAAAAAATTATGTGGGTGTGTTGCATTTAAACAATAAGAAATATGTAAATTAGGCGGCCGTGGGGCGCATCTTCACCCACACGCCATTGTTGACGCTGCTGGTCAGCCGCACAAAGTTGACAGGCGTCTGGTTAGGATCCCGCAGGTCGATCTTGTCGAACTTCTGGGCCAACAGGACCAGTGTGAAGGACGCTTCGGTCAGTGCAAACTGCTGGCCCAGGCAGATACGGGGGCCGCCATTAAACGGCAGGTAGTGCCAGCCGTGCGACGTGTCCTGGCCCCACCGTTCAGGCCTGAACTCGTCTGCATCGGGGCCCCAGTGGTCCTTGTCGCGGTGCAGCGTGTACACCGAGTAGTATACAGGCATGCCTTTGGGCACGAACACTGGCTCGGCGCCATCTTTACCGCCGCCGCACGGCAGCCAGGTATCGCGAATGGCAGTGCGGAAATTTTGTGGCACCACCGGGTTCAGCCGGAGAACCTCGTTGATAATCCACATCAGATATGTGCACCGCTTTAGTGTTTCGAACGTTACGTCCGTGGTTGTTGTCCCAAAGTTCTCAAACACGGCCTCGCGCAGTTTCTGCCACACCTCAGGGTTCTTGGCCAGGTACCAGATGCAGTACGACATCAATGATGCCGTGGTGTCGCGCCCGGCAAGGAGAATGTTGAAAGCCTGGTCGCGGATCACAATGGGATCGCGGGTGACCTTGGCAAGCTCATAGCTGAAGGTGTAGCCGTTCCCGGCCGTCTCCGACTTGTCGTCCTTTTCGTCGGCCCCCCTGCCGGTCGCTTCAAGCGCCCTGTTCACAAAGTAGTCCACGAACTTCTGCGAGCGAGCCACAGCCTCCCGGAACGGCTTGGGCTTGATCAGCCAGTACATCGGGCCGGCCACCAGCCGGTACAGGGACCAGTAGAGGCCCACGTTATAATCCTTCACGAACTGGGTGGCCGACACTCCGTTCACCAGGCGGGTGGAATCGAGCAACGATTCCACGCTATCACCAAACAGGAATTCAGTGGCTGTGTCCATGGTGAGCATGTGGAATAGGGCCTGGATATCCACATATTCGCCGGCCTCGTACGCGCGCGTAAGCCGCACCACAAGGTTGTCGCCGTGCTCTTTGAGACTATCAATGTGCCCAATCTGCTCGCGACTGAACTGAGGCCGCAGCATCGACCGCGAATGTTTCCACCCCTCGCCACTCAGAGTGAAAATTCCGTCACCGAGAAATGCCCCCAGTTGGTGGTGCCGGTCGCCCAGACTGTAGTCCTTGAAGCTGGTGGCGAGCACGGCTTTGATATTGTCGGGCTCCTTTGTTACCACGTAGAAGCGGCCCATCGACTCCTTCAAATGCGTCGGAGCCACTAAGGTAAAGTTTCTCGTGACTTCCTCCAACGTATTATTGTTGAGCGTGGACCGAAGCATTTTGTAGGTAATGGGAATCCCAAACGGAAAGCTGATCTGCACTGGCGGGAGCTCTTTGGCCCCGTTCGCCTTTGCACGCACCACATACGACACGTAGATGATCGCGTCGTAAGACAAAACCAGTCCCACAATAAGTACCCAGATCCACCACATAATTGCTGATTCTGCAGCTGGTGCACTTCTGGGATATTTATGGTTTGAGCAGCCTGCATCAGCTGACTGCTCACATGCTGCTGCCGGGGTAATAAGTGGGGCTCCCGGTTAACGGCATGCGGCCGCATTACTAGGCCGAAACGCGAATTTGCAACCAACACTAGAGTCAAATACGCTGGCTTTGGCGCCTGTGACCTTTGACTCGACCTTTGCTGTGCACTTGGTCCGGCGGCAGTTTTGGGCTGTCACATGCAACAACCGGTCCGGTGTGTTTGGTGGAATAAGACGTCCTGGCCGACCAACCGTCAGTGGCAATTTCAGTCCCCACTGGTTTCCGCATGGACTCCTCCACCAATAGAATTGGTCCTATTTCCCCGCTGCTCCCCACAACATACTTGGTAGGACCAGTCACGTGCGTGCGGCGCTCTGTCATCTGTGACGGCACCCGAGGCAAAGAGAATAAATATGCTACGCTATAGTTAGTTGAAAATATGTGTGAATAGTGTTAGTGTTGTGGCTGCTACGGGTTCGAGAAAAGCGCGCACAGCTGTTCTCCCAGACCCGTCTCAAGCTCTGTGCCGTCTCGTGCGATCTTGACAGGCTTGTTACTGTTTAAAGAGTTGCGCATGTTCCTTGTTCGCGAAAAAGAAACCTGATTGCCGTTCGAGATCCAGCGAACGCTGCAAGAAGAAGTCCATTGCTCAGCATCGTCGTCCTTCTTGCCCTGGCCTTCGTAGTCCAACGCTTCCCAGAACAGAGCACCGCTAGCCCCGTCCTGGACAATCCTGCCTGCAGGGTATTGCACCCCTTCAGCACTGTAGGCGGGAACGAATTGGATCTGCAACTCCTCCTCGGGAGTGGAAGCGTGCCGGCACGCGGCGTCCATGGGGTCGGTTTCTTGGGCGGGCACACCCTCGGGAATCAACGATTCCATGCGTGCATAACCGTAGAAGAGAGATGTGCGATTTGCAGAGAATATAAAGTACACATTCTCACTAGTCAAAAATGCCTCGTTGAACTTGGCCAGGTTGTGTGTTTGGGTAGACCACTTGCCAGTTTTTCGCGCAGTGTCCAAGTCGTCGACCGAGAGTGACTTGCAGATAAAGTAGCGGTTCTTGACGCCGATTTGTGAGGCTTTGACATCGTCGGCCACTTTTGCACCACTGGCCTTGCGCTGTGCCTTGATCACCAGCTTGTGGTCTTTGATCTTGCCACCCCGCGCGAGGAATAGCTCCATAGCCTCCTCCAGGGCATCTGAAGTGCTGTAGTTTACGAATGCACAGCCTGTTCTCTGTATAAGGTAGATGGATATTATCTCAGGAGACCCAAACAGGCTGCAAAGCTGTAAAAGAGACGTCCGCTGTGGCAGGTTCCCAACCCACAGTGCAAAATCAGAGGTTGCCGGCTGCTTGTTGGTCTTTGTGGGGGTCTTTAGCGACGATGTGGCTCTTTCCGCAAATAAGGCAGGCGCTGTGGGTGTGACTGTCCGTCGAATACCTATTCCATCACCTAACAGCGGCTGTTTATCACTCTCCTCGGCGCATTGGGTAGCCCTCCGGGTGCGCGTTCCCACAGGCTTAGGAATCCTAAAGCCACCAGCGGCGCTGTGGTGCGAATGTGTGTCGTGAACGTCGATCTGCATATGCGGCTGCCCCATCCCTGTTGAATATCTCTTGGAAACCTCAGTATCGGCAAGCTCGGGGGAAAGCGGGCCGGGATCAGGATAGAGTGCTCTCCAGTTCATATGACCAATGTCTATCTCGTGTCCGAAGTATTGGTATGTAGATGACCATGGCGAGTTACATACAGACGATTCACTGGCGGGGGGAGACAGCGGATACGCAGGTTCCTCGAATGTGTACTCAGGACTTTGGAAGGGTTTGGGGTTATAAAAGCTCAGAGAAATACCTGGAAGTGCTCTCTCGAGCGACTGGGCTGTTTGTGACCGGCTCACGTGTCCCTTGTGTCCTATCAGTGAGCAGTCAGGGACGGGGTCGCGGGACATGCCGCTTAAAGTCTGCTGGCTGAAAAGTGGCTGCCATGTGTTGTTGCCGAATAACGGAGAGCGCTCTCGATCGCGGTAGTATGACATTCTCGGCTGCGCAAGGCAAGCAGACGGGGAGCCCCCTTGTAGGACGGATAATCGTCACAAAAGTGCAGCCCCCAACAAAGGCTCTTCTGGCTCTTTCGACTCGTAAATCCAGGCTCAGGGTGCTGGCAACACCAAAGCGGAAAGTCAACCAAGCGTAAGAGACTCGATGATTCTGAGCTGATCTCCAAGATTGTGCGTGGTCCGAATAATGCGAGTTTGTTCTCGTGGAATACAAGCGTACCCCCTATTTGGATGGGAAGCCCTTTTCAGCTGGTCAAGCAACCTAATTGGAAGGTAAGCCCTTTTTAGCTAGTCAGGCAACCTCCTCCTGCATGGCGCCGGCTGCTGCATGCATCACTAACGGCATTCGCCATGCATGTAAGAGTGTCACGGTCCAGCCGTTGTCACACTGTAGCCAAACGCCCTTCGTCGGAAACTAGGCAAATCCAAGTACCTGTGGGCGGTGGATTATGGACTATGGTGCTTGGGTGGCAAAAACAAGAGATTTCTGCGATCCTGGAACTTAATCAGATGATCACCCAATAATTAAGACATACGAGGCAGATGTTTCATGTAAGGGGAAACGCGGTTGATCTTGTACGGAAAGGTCGCATAATGTTTAGTGCCAGATTGAATCAGTGATCAGGTGTAATTGTTGCTGAAACCGAGAGGACACCTGCCCCCAGCTCGCATTCTCCTCATCCTAATTGAAGTTTTCTACTTGATTCCATGTGTCACATTTGACTAATTAGCCGAATCGGACTGGCATAAAATTGTCTAAAATGGTTCGGCATTGTCCAAATTATCACAAATTCTAGCATTCGGTATAAGCCCATTATAGGAGAAACAGGTACAGACAGTGACACAATTTTGTACAAGTCTTGTTCCCGTGTATAACAATCTGCTCGGTCAGCTTTGTCAGTACGGGGCTTTCCATCCTGCTGCATCTAGTTTATAGGCCCCGACATCAGAGTCCACCGGTAGTCCCTATCAGCTGTGTATAGTCCAGGAGCACGAGGCCATACAGCTTGAAAAATCATACCTGCAATGATGGCATGATATAGCTGCATGGGTTCGTCCCTGCCACCAAGGTGCCACCCATTACCTGCAATGCGTAATCATGCCATATGCAAATCACCTGTTTCAAGGCCAAAACATAGAGCCAAGACCATGTGTGGGCTCAAAGTGGCAAAAAAACAACATTGAAGCTACGGGACACTCTGGATAAGATTTTACGTGAAAGGACAGCTGGTGGCTCGTCATGGCAAGACAAGGGCTTTGGTCGCAGGAAAGATACAAGGAAAAAAAAAACGGCGTGGCACGACAAAAATGCGCAATGCGCCACTTGACGGCTACGCTCAATGTCTGCTCACCCGGATTGTCAACCCGTAGAACGGGTAGCTCATGCAGCTGGGTGCTAGCCGTGCGTAGCTCGTCTCGAGGTACTTGATGCCGCCAAGGTACCGATGCCTCAAATTTTTTCGCGGCTTCCCTGGAAAACCTACGGATTCGCACTTGCAGACTTTCGAGGGGCGTAATTGTGGGGCTATCTTGTCGCTTGGTCCCCACAACACCTAACCCAGCGCTGTTAGGTGGGCAATCAGCAGGGGGTTGTCATTCCCGTTAAGACATGTCAGGAAATTTGACGCATTGAGCGTCTCACATCACATAGCCGCATTGACGGCTTTGCAGCACCTCAATCGATAGCTAGTCACTCGATTGATATCAGCCGATACTGATCGGTTGATGTGACTCGGTACAAAGGTCGCTCAAACCACGCCTGCGGCAAGATTGCAGTGCTTTCATAAGCCCAGGACAGATGCATTTGGGGTGGAGATAGCCGGGACAGGTATTGAGACGACGTCCACGAAATCTGTTTTGTGCAGACCGAGATTTCCGTCGTGGCGAGCACCTGTGGTTTGCAGCCAAAAATGGGATTAGGGCTCTAGACGCCTACTTTACTAAGGAGGACACCACTGCTCACTAGACACTAGATTTTTCAGAAAAAGTGCCGTTACGTCATGGAATCGGCACTCTCGGTGGGTGCGTATGAGGACGCTCATGCTGCCCCGCCACACATCCACACGAAACCACCGCCCATGAGCCACGTTCTGCTGGCAGGGGGGTTTGGTGGTGCGCTGGGCGACACCATCATGTACCCCCTGGACACCGTCAAGACCCGGCAGCAGGGGGCAGCGGGCATCGACAAGTACAAAAGCATGGCGAGTGCGTCTCGAGCGATTTTCCGGGAAGAGGGTCTTTTCCACGGTATTTATAGAGGCTACGTAGCCGCACTTTTGGGGTCTTTCCCGAGCACGATGCTCTTTTTCGGCGCATACGAGGCCACCAAACGATATTTGCATAGCAGGGTGGACGTCAACGAGACGTTTATCCATCTCACAGCGGGATTTCTTGGCGACCTAGCGTCTTCTGTCGTGTATGTACCAAGCGAGGTGCTCAAGACGCGGCTGCAACTCCAGGGCCCGCACAACAACAAGCACTACAACAGCGGCTACAACTACCGCGGAGTTGGGGATGCCATATCGACGATCTGCCGCAAAGAGGGTCCGTCAGTGCTGTTCTACGGCTACAAGGCCACGCTGGTACGCGACCTGCCGTTCAGTGCCCTGCAGTTTGCCTTCTACGAAAAGTTCTACAGCAGTGCGCAACATTACAAACACTCGCGCGACATTGGTTTGGGGCTTGAGCTGGCGACCGGCGCTGCTGCTGGAGGCCTTGCTGGCATACTCACGACGCCACTAGACGTGATAAAGACTCGCATCCAGACTCAGACCGACGGCAAGATCAAGTCGACCGTCCAGGGTCTTCGATACATTGCGCGACACGAGGGGCTCGCACACGTCTTCAGCGGCGTGTGGCCGCGGTTCGTGTGGACGTCGGTCCAGAGCAGTATCATGCTTGTCTTCTACCAGGTCTTCCTGCGGGTATTAGATACGCGAACAAACCAAAAAGCAGCTGCCTCGACAGCACGAGATCCTCGGAGCATATAGAGAGGACCCGCTTTGTATATAGCGCGCCGCCCTCGATTCGGCGGCGTGGGCACAGGTTGTGAATAATATTTATACGTACATACGTTGTTCCTCTCGGCCCCGCTTTACGGCTTCATCCATTTCCTTTGTCGCACCAGCGCAGCTAAACAACACTGCCCCTCCGGCACAGTGCAGTCCTGCACTATTGACGCGTTGTGAGTCTCCTAGTCCGGAGTCTTGACCCTGCGACCGTTGGGCGCGCTGAGTCCCCAGACTTTCTCCCGCCATTTTCTGGCCCTCTAGCTTGTTTTGGTCGGTGATGTTGCTAATGCATACGACGGAGTAGCTATAGATATACAGGGCACTGTAATGAAGATCCACCGCTATCCATTTAAATATGAGATCATAATCAAAACTAAGCGCGCTAAAAAATTGTTCAATCTTGCATATATAATTTATAAAACTAGATCCGAGGAATTGAGCCCCCATCACACGATTTGACGTAGGTCTAGTAATATATCAACCCTTTTTTTTGAACAGGCCGCCCTTTTTCTTTTGCTTGTTGGGATTGACGCTGGTGTCCCCAACGGGCGGGAAGTAGATCTCCTTTTTGGGCTCGTCCACAGCCGCGTTCGGATCGCCAAAGCTAATAACGTTGGACTCGTTCGCGTATGGGTTGTCCTCAAATCTAGGCATAGACACAAAGTCCTGACGGGTCCGGAACCCCAGGCGATCCGACTCGATTGTGTCGCGCAGCCGCTCGTCGCCAGTAGACGCGTACTCGAACGACCGGATCGTATCGAGCGGACGCTCCTCGCGCGACCGTGCGGGATTCGACAGATCAGGATTCGTGATAGCATTGCCAAACACGTCACGTAGCGCACCCGACGGCGACACCGTTTGTGTCTGTGCCTGGTTCGTCACCTCGTACGGCTGCATTTCGCGCACCGCAGTCAGCACGGGATCGTGCAGCTGCCCGCTCGACGGCAGCTTGTCGTCCGGATCAGGCGTCACCGAGAACTGCGGTGGCCGCGGTGCCGGCTTCTGTGTCTTGTCCTCTTTCTTCTTCTTCGAGAACACGCCCATCGTGCGGTATTCAAGATGCCAGCCTTCGCGCTGTGACTCAGCACTTTCCTCTAAGCCTCCCTTTTGTGCTCGTGCCAGTGCAATTGGGCGAGGGGACCCAAAACGGGGGAGCAAGTGATGGTAGAATTGACTTCGCATAGATTAGCAAAGACCTCGTGGGGCCCAGAAGCGCTTGAATTAGCAGATTGTGCCGACAAAAAGAAAAAAAAAACAGCATAAAATAGCGTGGAACAGTATAACACAGCATAAATCAGCATAAACGAATAAAACAGAATAAAATAGCCGGCGACAGTGACACGCACCACTCCTGCGTCTGCCTGTCACTACGCCTCTGCAGCCTCCAATTCCAAGAAATTTATTTCGCTTACAAATTTTTCAGCGACATGTCTCGACCAGATATTCCTAGCATGGACGAGAGCCTCGCCCGAATCCGGGCGCTCAAGGGCTCGAAAATACCAACACAGGCTGCCCAGGCGACTCTTCTGATGGCTGTTGAGAGCGCGCTGCAAGAAGACAGCCCGGAACTAGTGCCTGCTGCTTACTTCGCTGCGTTTCTCGCACTGCTGGATCAGGAGGGAGTCGCCGCTAACGCCGCATACCTACTTGCCCTAATTGTACCGCATATATCCGAAGCGCTCTTGACATCCAAGCTAGATGTTCTCGTACCCAAACTAGCGCCGATTCTCACGGATCCCGAGAGTGATGCATCCGGGGTCCGCTCATGCATTTCTGCCTTGGAGGTCGCTCTCGCTGCACAGCCGCTATCTGCATGGCAAATTCCATTTTCTGAGCTCGGTGCTTTGCGCACACTCTCTGGTATTCTAGCACTGGCCCAGGATAACCGGCCTAAAGTTCGCCGGCGGGCCGTGGAGGCCATCAGCTATATTTTGGCCCACGCGCCCCCTGGGCCTAAAATCGAGCATCCTGGCAGCCTTCTTTGTGCGGACACAGCACTGGAAGCTGCCCGCGATAATGTGAAGGACCAGCAAAAGTGTATCCACGCCCTCCAACTAGCCAAAGCGGTTGCTCCGTACTGGCCCAAGCAACGCAGCGAGGAGCTTTGTGACACGCTGCTACAGATCGCCAAAACGTCGGAACAGTTTGTAGTGATGGCCGTGTTTGATGTTTTCGATGCGCTTTTTTCCGGTCTTGACACGGACTCCGATTTCGACGCTACGAAACTAGCCGCCATTCGGTCAGCTCTTCTTGATCTTGCCCCGGCCAAGACGGACAAGCAGCTAGCCCCGGCATGGCTCGCGGCCGTGGCCCAGGCTTACGGTGCCTACGTGCGCTTCGACGCCATCTCGGCCTTCACATCGCTTCTCCCCACATTTGAGCTTGTCGTCACCTACTTGACTTCGACCGCCTCCGACGTAGTTGAGTCCAGCGGCCAGTGCATAGTGGCATTGTTCTCAGAGGTCCTCACCGCAGAAAACGTGCTCTCCAAGAAATCCGACGCCATTCTTCAGGCCCTCGGCGCGCAACTTTTCAAGTTGCTGCACGTCGAATACCAGGCCGCCTGGACACAAGTGTGCCAAGTGTTTGTGGCCTTTCTGGATCAGACCCGCTGGAAATCTCCAGTCGATGACTCGATCAAGGTTATTGGAGTCTTGAGGAGTGATGAGCGTCTTTCGCGCTCCCGCGGCGCTGCCGACGAGGTCATTGCTGCAGCAATCCGCGCGTTAGGCCCCGAAAAGGTTATAGATTTGATTCCGCTGCAGCTCAACCTTTCTGGAGGTGCGGCTACTGGAAGAGCGTGGATGCTCCCTCTTCTCCGCGAGAATATTCAGAACGCAAAGCTGCAGCACTTTATCGACTACTTTGTGCCGTTGGCTGAGCAATTCGACAAGGTCAGCAAATCCATGCAGAACGATCGCAATGCCAAGATTATCAGCACCCTTCGCGACCAAGTCTGGAACCTTTTGCCTCACTACTGCGACCTGCCGATCGATGCTGTCAAGAGCTTCATGAGGCCGTTTGTTCAGCGCCTGCTGTCTATGCTGTACGATGACTTGGAATACCGCATTCTTGTGAGCAACTCGCTCAAGGTTCTCGTTCAAAGTAACGCAGTCTACTCTGCTGGCGTCGTGGATGAGCCTATGTTGCTCGCACGCTTCCCCGTTAAGCAGTCGCGTGAGACCTTGGAGTACATCTCTACAAATTTCGGAGCCGATATTTTGAAAGCGCTCTTGAATGTGCTGAGCGCAACGTCCGCAGAGTCAAAGGGGGTAATTTTGGACACCATCAATGTGTATCTGTCTGTTTTGAAGCCTGACGCTCTAAAGGAACTCTTTAACCAGGTCTCGTCTGTTCTCGGACAAGCGCTTTCTGCCGACAAGACCGAGCTGGTTCTTACCATGCTGGACGTTATCACTAACATTGCACCCTACCTTGGAAAAGAGTCCGAACAAGAATTTCACAACATTTTCAAGATCTTGTCTGCTCGCAGCGATAATGCTGCCATTCAAAAGAAGGCCTACCTAGCATTCTGCAGATTCTGCGAGTCCGATGATGGCGAGAAGAGTCTTCGCGACCACGTCGCCTCCATCGAACAGCTGATGATAGAGCTTGGTCCCTCGGTACTCCCTGCTGCAAGGAAGACGCGCATCCAAGCACTCGCCAGAGTGGTGAGTGCAATTCCATCTTCAGACCTTTATTTTATCCCCAGTATTCTGTCCGAGGTAATCCTGGCCACTAAAGATATGAACGAAAAGACTAGAGAAGCCAGCTTCCAGCTGCTTGTAGCCATGGGCCGACGCATGGAAGAAGGGGGAACCGTCGACCATGCAAAGATGCCGGAGCTCGATGACGATGCAGAGGTGCCGGCTACTCTTGCAGAGTACTTTACCATGGTGTTGGCCGGTCTTCTGGGATCCACTCCTCACATGATCTCTGCAACTGTCACCGCCATAACTTATATTTTCTACGAATTCAAGGATGAGTTGCCGCTCGAGCAGGTGAAAGAGATCGTCGAAACTGTGTGGGTGTTTTTGACCTCACCAAATCGGGAGATTGTTAACAGCGTGCTCGGGTTTGTCAAAGTTACCATTCTCGTGCTGCCCAAAGAGGACCTAGAGCCTCATCTGCGTGAGCTCTTGGGCAATCTTCTTAGCTGGGGCCACGAGCACAAGCAGCACTTTCGTGTCAAAGTGCGGCACATCATTGAGCGGCTCATCAGACGGTTCGGCTACGATACCATGGCGACTGTATTCCCTCAGGATGACATCAAGTTGCTTCAAAACATTCACAAAAGCAAGGAGCGGGCCAGGCGCAAGAAAACTGACGGGGACCAGGGCTCCAAGGAGCGCAAGTTCGACAATGAGTTTGATGAAGCTGTCTATGGTTCCTCAGACGACTCAGAGGCTCGGGATGACGGCCCAGATGAACCCCGGAAGTCCTCAAACAACTCTCAGAAGCCTGCTGGACGGGCCACCGCCAAGCCTCGCGCTTCCCAGTACATTGTTGGCGGTGATGAACCGCTCGATCTGCTAGACCAGTCGGCCCTTTCGCGGATTTCGTCTTCGAAACCCCAGACTGCTAATGCCAAAAGGTCTTTGAAGCACCGCATGACGGAACGAGACGGTAAGCTTGTCATTCGCGACGAGTCTGACAACGACGATTTGGACGGCAAGTCTGCACTAAAAGCATACTCTGACGCCCTCAAAAGTGGCCCTGTGCGTACCCAGAGTGGCAAGCTCAAATACAAGCGTGGGAAACGTCCTCAGGAAGACTCTGACGACGACGAGCCCGTTGGTGCGCCTTCTAAGAAGCAAGCTAGGAAGACGAAGCTGCCCAAGCGACGCCGGTTTGAACGCTGACGCAAATCACCTAATCTATTTGTTCATAATTGTTACGGCATTCTTCAGCTGCGCGAGTGGTGTCGCCCACAATGCATTAAGGTTCCACTGGCTATAGAATTCGAGCAAGTTTTGCAAATTTTAGCGTCATCACATCTTTGTACAATTGCTATCTACAGTTGTTACAAGGTCAGTGTCCAATAATTATTAGAGCAATTGTTACAATGTCGGTGCCCAATAATTATTAGAGCAACTGCTCACTAAACATACAATATTTAAACAAGCTGCCGCTGCACTTAGCTATTTGCAACCGCGGAGTACTTGACAAAATTAATGCGCGATACTATGCTACATCCCAATTTCTGCGTACTGCTATCCATTTTGGGTTTAGATTAGTGTACTCACCCTCCGGTGCTTTACCTTATCGGGCGGGACCTTCATTGCTGGGTCCCTGACGTAAAGTTAGGTCCCAGCTTATCAGTCCCAGAATCATGGCATGGCTAGACCTGCGCCGGCAGGTTTTCGCGTATATATTGAACCGGCTTAAGCTGTTTTCAGATGTGGACCCGGACCAGCTGGAAGTGTCGCTGTGGACGACGTCGAAGGTCGTATTGCGGGATCTGGAAATCGACCCAGACCGTATTGACTTGCCGGGCATCAAAGTGAAGAGCGCCACCCTCAAAACAACTCAATTAGAGCTTTCCACACAAGGCGTGCGTATAGATGTGACAGACGTGGATGCCGTGGTGGTACTCAAGAGCAAGGATGCGGAAATGGCTCTGTCAACATTCTTTGAACGTACGACGTCTGACCTCGGGGCCTCTATGTATGAATCGTCAGAAGCAATGGTCTCTGAATTGAATGAGAGATTAGCTACTGGTTATGGAATGGGTGACGCGTCGTCAATGGCATCGAAACTTGCCGAGATGGCCTTAGCACAGCTTACAGTCGAAGTACAAAACTGGAACATAAAGGTGTTGCTAGCCGACGAGGCAGGGCTATCACTAACAATTGAGAAAGGTTTGCTTAAGAAAGACAAGATCTCGGCGCATGGGATACGCGTGCTTTCAGATCAGAGAATACCGGCTCCCGGCCACGCCGAGAGCTCACCAGTCCTGTCTGGTCTTTCCAGCGGCACCGGCGATGTTGTGATGGATCTCTCCCAGAGCATTTACTTTGATAGCCAGTCAAAAATTGTCGACAAGAGTTTCAGGGAGATTACCCCTCTTGCACCTAGTGACACATCTGGTCCTGACAGCCCACCAGCCTTCATGTCGGACAAGAGCCAGGATTCTTCTACGGACATGAAATTGACCGAGCGTACGACTATTCTCGTAGTTGACCGACTTGAAGTATCGTTTCAAGTGTCCGCCAGGTCTTTTCGTGGTACTTTTGATGTGATGCGCGTTAACGTTATCCCAGCACTTGACACCCTGGCAGCATGTCTTAACATTATTTTCAAGTTTCAGGACCAGGAATACGAGGATGACGGGATGCCGCTTGATTTTGATGTTACGTTTGAGGAAATTCTTCTTGCTGATTGCAACATCACTGCCAGGGGAACGTTTCCCGAGGGCGTCAAAACCTCCACGTTAAAAGGTCTTGTGTTCACAGGCTACCAGGTACATTTGGAAAGCATAGATGTACCCGGACTGCAAATACCTGGCCCTGTACTTGACATCGACATTGGCTCGGCCATCTCGTGCACGATACACCATCCAATTTCTATTAACATATCAGAGGACACCAAAAGCACATTTGGCTTTCTACTACGAGCCGTTTCGTCACTGGCACGCATTGAGCCTCCTCAGCCGTCAACCCCGTCGGAACTCGTGCTGGACCTGCCAGACATAAGACTGCAGCTTGGCGATTTAGTTGTATACCTATTCCCTTGTTCAGCTTCGAGCACTGGGATAGAGATACGAGAAATAATAGTTCTTGCAGATTCGGACAGGGTCCGAATTGGCGAGCTAGCAACCAAACTGGATGAGGAAAGTAACATCTTCATTTCGGTACAAGTTCTGGATGGGATTATATCTTCACATCTCCACAATAGTTTAGAGCCCGTTCTGGCCAGTTTAACTGACGCGTTCGGTATGGCGAACTTCAGTTTGGCTAGGAGCAACGGGTACTCCAAGCGTGTGGAGTTCTCATTAAAAAAGATCGCTATCGAGGGCTTTGGTACGGTGGTCTCTGGTAATCTCATGGCAAGGATTGCTCATGGGGCAGAGATTCAGCTCAACGCAGCGGTTCGCGCGAGCGCTTATACGGCTACCGGGACTTTCAGCCTCACGAAAGCCGAGCAGCTTAAGGTGCGAACGGAGAATCTTGAAGTAGAGGTTTTTACGCCCGCTAACTTGGGCTTCGAGTATGATAACACCAAAGAGATTGGTGCTGATACTAGCTCCTACGAAGCTGTAACCGAATTTATGCAGATCCTGGAGCGTATTGGTATGGTGGTGAAGTGCGACCTTGGTTGCGTCGTTCATGTTCGGGGAACCGAGACAATACTAGGTAAGGCCAGGATCACAGGTGAGCTAAACGAGGCTAATATACGCTTACGGTGTTCAAGAATTGAGCTGTCGCTCATAGACGGAGATGCCATTGCACCCTGCCTTACTGCCCACCAAATCGCCTTGAATGGGGTCTATGAAACGAAAACCGTCAGCATAAACACTCAGAAAGCAGTCCTCTCTGCGTGTACGGATTCTCTTTCAAGTTTGATGGGGGTGCTAGGTCAGCTACAGCCGCAGACCCGCAGGGTGTTGTCTTTTGGAACTGTAGATGTGCCTCTCGATGTGTTCCAAGACATAGATCACAACGCGTTTGTAAGGCGACCAAGCAAGAAAGTACCTGGAAACGTGGTGGAAGATGAGCTACCCCAAAAGACGCCCTTTGTGGAGAGTTATTATCAGGGCGGTGTTTCCAGTGCCCTAGATCCTGATTCTCGGGCCAGTCAACTACTGGATGCTGACCTCTCTGAGCTTGCCACCAGTCACGTTGCTTTCCACAATATGCAAACGAGCTTCCAGGACTCTTTGAACATACACGATAGCTACATGGGGCCTGCGACGCCAGCGCCTGAAAACGACGAGGATATGCGTGTCCCTGTATGCATTGCCTTTTCTGTTGAACGCGTGATATGGAATCTGCATGACGGCTATGATCTTGCGTCCACCAGAGAAAACATTACGTCTGCGATTCTCAGGATCGAGAAACAAGCGGCACAGCTGGAACGTGCTGGTGTAGAGGATGAATTGCCCGCCGTTGGAGACTACATGTACAACTCGATCTATATTGGTACTGCAAGCAACGATGCTCTCGGTACACATCTGGAACAACAAGTCAAACAAGATCTTGACAGCAAAACTCTCTGCCGGTCGCCGACACCCAAGGTGGTTGTCGAGGCGGCCAAGAGCAGTCTCATACTTGAATGGTATCCGTATCAACAGCTCGGGGACTTGATCAGCACATTGGAGCTGAAAGTCCAAAGCTTGATTGTCCGTGACAGAAACCCGCTGTCTAACTGGGATACGTTACTGAGCTTTACTCAAGGCCGCTATTACCACGATCAAGACCACCCTGTGATTGCGCTGAAAATCGCCAGCGTTGTTTCAAATACACCCGAGTCACGAATAAGTGCGGAAATATCACCCATACGTCTCCACATCGATCAAGGTACGTTGGATTTTGTCACACGGTACTTTGAATTTGAGCAATCGGCAGAGACTGTTGAAAGCAATGCACCCAATGGTCCCTCACTTGTTGGTACTGACGCGTTCATCCAGCGGTGTGAAGTAATGGAGATCCCTATATGCATCGACTACATGCCGCGAAAGGTCGACTACGCGGGGTTGCGGAGCGGCCGCACTGCTGAGTTTATGAACATGTTTGCACTGCAGGGATCGAAAGTCGTTCTGAGGCACGCGATCGTTCATGGTGTACCGAGCTACAGCAGCCTCAATGAGGCGTTAGTTAACTTATGGGCTCCAGACATTAGGGATAACCAGTTTGCCAGCATTCTTGTCGGCCTGACACCACTCCGGGCGGCTGCGAAGGTCGCGGGGAGTCTGCGGGACTTGATGGTGATACCAGTCCGGGAATACCGACGCGACGGGACCGTACTGACTGGCGTCAGGCGTGGAACGCTCGTTTTCGCACAAAACACTGCGTCGCAGATATTTAAGGTCGGCTTGAAGCTCGCTAAGGGTTCCCAGGCATGGCTGGAGTCCGCGGAAAGAGTTGTCGGCGGGGGAGCGCCAGGGCCCAGCACGCCACCAAAACCGCCAATGGCTCAAAAACTGTCAATTCCCCTCGACTTCTCGCCGCCCAGTGGCGGCAGATATAGGAGCTTTTATGAAGACGACCATGTCAACAGCGCCAACTGAGCGCTCGATGTAGCCATGCAAAAACGCGCCGCGACGTGTGCTAGCTTATTTATTCTTTACTTATTCGATAATTGCTATTTTGAAACGCTTCTACGGCGCCAAACTTTTTTTGACAGGTCTCCTGTACCTACCTGGTAAGCGCATATGCGCCAAGTTTCGTTTAGGCGTGGCCGTTAGGAACCTCGCAGTTGATCCGGTGCAGTGCGCGGCAGGTACCTGCTTAATACAACAAATAGGTGTCGTTAGTGTCGCTTATGGCGGGCACCGTCTAGTGCTGTCGGGTTCGAGCTCGGGCTGGGAAGGTGATGGGTGTCCATGATTCTGAGACGCGTTGTATGACGCGACCCTGCATGTGCTTGGCTAAGCGCGCCGTGACGAAACTGGCGTGTGCAGCGGCAGAACGAGCCTGATTTTTAGCCGTGGCAGTTCCGTAGTCGCCCCGATCTTCTACAGCGGCGCTGCGCCGGGGACTGGGACTGGGGACCGGCGCCTTGGGACCTGAAGCCTGTCGTCTCACGGGCCCAGCAACTGCACAGCTCCACCCAGCCCCTTGTCTTTGGCTCAGCGGCTGCGGTCCAACCAGTTATTTTGTGGTCTTCGGCGACCCCCACAATCAACCAATTCCTGCCGAACGCCGCCTCTCTCCCCCAGTATCGTCTTCCGGGCCACGTTACCCGGACATCAACAACGACCGATTATGTCAACGCGTTCTGTACCCCACGCATCTTTCACGAGGAGGGAGCCAGGACCACAGCGCGGATTCCCCCGGACAATTGCTTTCCCGGAATGGCTGTGGGCGACACTGGACCCTACAGCCGAAGCGATGCGTATGCGCACGCGGGGTTCGACTTCCTGGTTAAGCCTGGCCGGAGCCAAATAGCTGGCGCGAGCTCGCAGGACAGAAGGCGCGACGTTTCGCACACGCGGCATACCAGCGGAGGCAGCATGAGCGATGCGATCTCCATTCATGAGCGGCCGCCCTCGGGCCACACGCATCAGCCGTTCCAACCCACAACCCCCGGCTGGAAAGCTGGCAGGGCATCAACAGCCTTCTACACGGCATCGCCGCAAATGTCTCCTCCCAGCAGCAGGGCCGAAGACTGGTCGAGCACGAGCCTACCCGTAAGCTCGGATACGCCGTCGATGGAGTCTGTCAATGCCTGGGATGGGTCTCCTCGCCAGCCTCGTAGAGCCCCGCTTCCTGACCCCAGCACACCACAACTCGGCGCACGCAGCTCCTCGCGCCCCCACCGACCAAACTGGGAGTCGGTTTCTCTGCGGAACGAGGCCAGATCAGAGCCGTCCAGCGGAACGGACACTCCGCAGCGGGACCTGTCCCAGGAAAACTATACCCCCAATAGGCGAGGCAAGTGCTGTGAAAAATGCGACGTACCGATCGTGGGACAGTTTGTTCGTGCTCTGGGTGGCTCTTACCACCTAGCGTGTTTCACCTGTGCCGACTGCGGCACGCCGTGTGCCAAAAAATTCTTCCCATCAGTACAGCCAGGCGCAGACACAAATCACGAGCGGCCACAGCCCCTCTGCGAGCACTGCTACTTTAAGCGCCTTGAGCTGCTCTGCTACCGCTGTGGCCATGCTTTGCGGAGCTCGTACATCACAGCTCTGTCCCGCAAGTACCACGTCGACCACTTTACCTGCTCGGTCTGCCCCATCGTGTTTGGGCCTGACGACAGCTACTACGAGCACGACAACGAAGTATTTTGCCATTTCCACTACTGGACGCTTCACGCAGCTCGATGCGACGGTTGCCAGAGTGCTATCCTCAAACAGTTTGTGGAGACATACCGGGGGGGCAAGGTTCACCAGTGGCACCCAGAGTGTTATATGATCTTCAAGTTTTGGAACGTGAAGTTGGCTGCCGAACTTGTACCGCCAACGACCGCGCCAGATGATGGCTCGGCCGGAAATTCCCCGGGCAGCTTGACCTTCCACGCGCCCACAGGCGCTACTTCGCGAGCAATTGCCGAGCAAAAGGATTCACACACACACACACATGCAGGCGCCGGTAGCCACCCAAAAAACCATCAACCCACGGACCTTGACGAAGAAAGGGCAGTTGTACTGGCTCGTGAAAAGTATATCGACAAGCTCGTGCTGTCTATTTGGACCACGCTCTGCGGATTTGAGGAAGTGACTGCGTCGAGCATTTCTACCATGCTGCAGTGTTCTGTCAATGACCTTTTCCACGAGGCACTGGCAGCCACATCACAACTGGTTGATCTTGTTCAGGTCTTATTTGATGCTTTCGATGCGCTGCCCCTATCCTCGAATTCACAGCGTCTTGGAAAAGAACCAAAAACGATGTGCCGGAAAATTGTAGCCTATATGTCACTGGTATCGAGAACACGTCAAGACCTGAAGAAATCTGCCCCCAGCAGACCGACTGATCTCCTGTCGGTGGTCAGCAGCTTGGCCCATTACTTGAAGATCCTCATACGCTATGGACTGTCTACTTCACTTGCCCTCGATAGAGCAGCGAATGGTAACAAGGGTCACTTTAAAGATCACACTGTGCTCGACAGCTTCTTGGCTAATATATCCAAGTACAAGGACCCCTCCCCAGCAGTGTCCGTCTCGGCATTAATGTCGGACAAGTGCAGCTACTGTGACAAAACCGTGGAGGAAAAGTGCATCAGATACAAGGATCACGTGTGGCATACCAATTGCTTTGCTTGCGTTGAGTGTAGAAAGCCGCTTGCTGGGCATCTAGAAGATGCGGTGCTTATCGATAAAACGACCTGGTGTCGCCATTGCGCGGCTGTAACTCAGAATGAGAACAGGGCACAGCAGAAGCTGGAGCCTGGTTTTACCGTTGTGACCCGCCTAGATCAGTACGTTTTCTTGCTTCGAGTCGCTCTGGCACGGCTGGAGCTGGTACTCGGTCAACATGACGCCCGGGATACTAGCAACCTTACGTCGGTGTCTACGCCGGCTCTATCCCGGCCGACGTTTGGCTTGATGGGCAAAGGACGGCGCAGCTCCACGGATGCGTTGAACGAGAAGAACTATCTCTCCACGCTTATGGATGCCCGGCGCGTGGGAAATGCCAAGCTAGACACCAAGGTCGAAAAGCAATCGGGATCGGCCACGGCAAAGGATAATCTGCCGGCCAGCGCAGCTCTTGAGCGAACGTCGGACTTGCTACACTCCAAGTCCGCACTAACATTGGACGATATTCGCCGTATTGTCGCTGCTGAGCAGGCGCGAGAACAAATGCCTAACGCTTTCCGGCACAAGAAGGAGATCGACGACATGCTGATCGTGCCCCAGACTGTGGGTAACACAGACCAGAATGTGCTATACTTCGGCGAACTCAGCACAGAGGACTACCGCTTAGTCCAACAGATCGGCGCCTATTTGTTAGTCGACATGGTAACGCCACAATTTGTTGAGGAGTCTGAGATACTGGACTTGATTGCCTGCAACAAGCAGCCCACCATCTGGATGAGAATGGGCAAAGCGTTTGGAACTGGAGGCCAGCGCAAAAAGGCCGGTGTATTCGGCGCTCCACTTGAGGCTTTGACAGAGCGGTCTGGCGTGGACTCGACTCTGGGAATGGGCACTTACACTCTACGCATACCCTCATTTGTCGACGACTGTCTGAGCGCCATGAGGCAGAAGGACATGAGTGTCGAGGGAATTTTCCGAAAGAATGGAAACATCCGCCGCGCCCGTGAGTTTGTTGAAATGATTGACAAGAACGCTGATACGACCCAGCTGCTCGCCGAGGAGAACACGATCCAGCTTGCCGCACTGCTCAAGAAGTTTTTGCGCGACATGCCAACCCCGATTCTGGGTAATAAACTCGGCAAGCTATGGATGTTGGTAAACCGGGTAGACCCCGACCAACGAGTTTCTCTCGTGAGGCTGCTGGTGTGTTTGCTTGGGCGGCCGTACCGTGATCTGCTGGAGGTTTTAATCTATTTCCTGAATTGGACGGCCTCGTTTGCCTATCTTGACGACGAGGCGGGTTCAAAAATGGATGCCCACAACCTAGCCACCGTGATCACCCCTAATATTTTCCCCACCCCAGCAGACGGCGAACCTGACACGTATCTCCAGGCCATTGAGGCCGTGAGCCTGCTCATTGAACAACATCTCCTCGTATCTCGCGTACCGCAGGCGGTACAGGATATTTTGGAGATTATCAAGAAACGCAATCCCAAGGGTGCCGAGAAAATCGGCTCCAAGGAGCTGCAGGAGATTGTCGATGAGGTGCGCCAAAAAGGCGCGTAATTTTGTAATATAAAAAATACAGTACAGGATTAGGTGCCTAGCTTACGCTGGGCTGTTACCGGCTCTGTTTCCCTGCGGGGAAGGAGTGCTCGCCGAAAGGCTACCAGCGCACTTTTGGGCAAAAAAATCGTCAATTGTGGGCGGACCACCAGCAATCACAGGTCGCTCCTCGACGGAGTCGCCGAACACTGTGTTGCGGTAGCGTTTATCGTGGCCCATGAGAATCTGCTTTTTGATCATCACCTTGAGCCAGTCCTCCACGGCCGGGTTCACGGCGTCGAATGCGTTGTGCAGCGACACCAGGCTACTGATGTCCTGGTTAGCCTGCTGGGCGGCAATGGCCGCGCCCTGCGCAGCGCCCAGCGCTGAAAGGGCCTGGTGCTGCAGCTTGGCGGCATGGCTGGCACGCTGCGGACACGGGCCCCGCAGCCACGCGCGAAAGTCGTCAATGTCTGAGCAGTCATCGAAATCAAGGTGTGGTAGAAATATCCCGCACCGCGATAGCGCCAGCGCTGCATCTCCAAGGTCCACACAGTCGTGACCCGACGTCTCGGCCGCAGCCACCGCGCTCTGCGCGAGGAGCAAAAAATACCGCACCATTATGTCTGTGAGGCTGTCGAGGGCCTGAGGCGTGCACTTCTCGATGCCCGCGGATCGGCACAACTGCGCGCACGACACGCGGGCCACTGCAAAGTGGAAGTCGCTCATCCACGTTCTGACTCAGCCGGGCATCGAGTTTTCAATTGACAGTCGTTGTGCGTCCGCTGATTCAGCCGGACACGACATCTATGAGCCTCTACTCGGTGCAGGCGCTTTTGCTGCTGGACACGGAGGGCCACCGGCTGTTTGCCAAGTGCTACACGCCGCCACATGTGTCCACACCGCCTATTTTCACGCCGGCGCAGCAGGTCAAGTTCGAGAAGAGCCTTGTCCAGAAAACCAATCGCGTCAATGGGGACATCATCATTGTGGACGGCCACCTCGTTGTGTACAAGCAGATGGCCGACGTGCTGCTGTACATAGTTGCGTCGACCGAGGAGAACGAGGCGATGCTGTACCAGGCGCTGCTGGGGCTCCGCGACTCGATCGATATCCTGCTCGACCACAATGTCGACAAGCAGACGATCCAGGAGCACTACGACCTCGTGGTACTGGCCATTGATGAGACAATAGATAGCGGAATCATCCTGGAGACCGATTCCCAGGTTATTTCGTCTCGTGTCACTCGCAAGGCGTCCGATGAGCCCTCTCTGCACAACCTCGACCTCAGCGAGAAGGGCCTCCGCAACATGTTTGACTTTGCCAAAGGCAAGCTCAGCCAAGCAGTCCGCCAACAGTTCACCTAATCACACCCTGTGTTTCTGCCTTTTTATTCGACAAAAAAAGCTATGCGTCTGACGCGAGCGTGCATGTAGACTAAGTATCTATTTCTTCTTTTTGGGCTTGGCCTGCGACGTGTTTGCCCCGCCTTTGGCTTTGGCCGGTCCCCGATGGCCGCCCGATAGCGACAGTTGCAGTTTGGTGGCGGTGATTTCCTGCTGCATGTCGGGCTCACGAATACCGCCCAGGAGCGTCTTCTGCTTTTCGGTGGGCTGTGCGTCCTTGCCGTCAAGCAGGATGCGAAGGGCCTCCTTAACTACCTTGCCCTTCCTTTGCTGACCGGGTATGGCCTTTACCGTGTATGTACATGTCCTCATCGAGGACCACGGACCGAACATGGGAACGGCACTGACCAGCGTGCTATCGGGGCCGGGCTTGCGAACCAGATCAGCCGGGTATGGTGTATCCTCGACCACTTCTGAAGCAATGCGCTCCATGTCCGCCCTGCGTGCCCTGTCCTGACGCTGCTTTTTGATTTCCAGCTGCTTGCGGAGCTCGTCCCGGCGAGCCTGCTCCTCTTCTTGTTTCTTTTGAAGACCTTTCAATGTCCCCAGTCGCTCCATAGCGGCAAGTTTGTCTTCGTCGTCCTGGTGAGCGTATTTTTTGAGCTTCTTGTTCTTTTTGTTTTTGCCACGCACCTGAGGCGTTTGAATCTTTTTGTTACTTGCGCCGTTGCGAGGTGGACGATTGGCCTCACCACTCGTAGCATTTGGTTCACTCTCAGAGGAGTCTGTTTCACCTGCCTCGGTCTTGGGGCTTCCAGGACCGGGAGAAAGAGAAGCGTCTGCCATCTGTCGGCTCATCTCAGTGTCTTCAGCCGCTGCTATTTTCGGTGAAGGTGAGGTTGAGCCAGTTTTCGATTCTGTGTGCTCCGGCATGGGTGACTGGGACAACTCAGTGTCCGGTTCGGGACTGCTCTCCTCACTGGCGCTCACTTCGTTAGCAGGTGATGCGTTAAACGAATCGTCAGAATACTGCTCCTCGTCGCTCACAAAAGCTGTATCTGGGAACTCCTCATCAGAATCATCTCGAGTGTCAGGGAATTCATCCGACGAGTCATCGCTGCCAGCTTCCTTTTGACTGGGAGCTGTGTCGTCGACTTGAACTTGCCACAAAAGTGCAAACCCCATGTCAAAGTTGCTGGGTAGAATGTTGCTGCGGTTAGACAGGTGTGAAACTGCGTTCACAGATATAGGGTCACCAGCGTCTAGTCTAGGAACATTCTTCCTAGAAATGTACCACGCCGAGCCTCCCGATTTGGTCTCCCAGGCCTTGCTGGAGGATACACAGAATGAGCCCGCTTGGTCAATCGTCTGCGGCGAGATAGGGTCCGGCCCTTTTCCCTTGATGATACACAAAGCGGCGCCCGGTATGTCACAAAAGACGAGTATATCGCCCTGATTGAAGTAGCGACTCAACAGCAGTTGATTCTGAAGCGCGTCACGACCGGCAACAACCAAATAACCGTCCGAAGACAAGAACCAGTAGAACTTTTCGAACCAGTAAGGCTGTCGCAGCGCGTGGAGGACCGAAGTTTTATTAGAGGACTTGGCAAGGTTTGCATCCAAGTCTTTTTTGATCTTTTTCTGGGCGGATTTAAACGCCTGCTCTGCCTGCAGTACGGTTTTCTCCTTCTTGGTCCCGGCGGCGCGCCGAACAGAAAAGTAATTGCGTGCATTGGCCCAAGAAGACTGGCTCAGCTTGACTCTCACGGCATGCGTCTGGGGCTTTGGTGTACTGGCCTCACTGTCCGAGACACTGTCCGAGAAATCGTCCGAGGCACTGTCTGGGGCCTCACCCGAGCCACTAACGGTATCGCCAGGCAAGCCAGGCAGATCCATCGTGATTGATCCGCGGCCAAGATCCAGCTTGGAGATGTGTCTGGCGACCTTGTTTCCCCTTTGTTTTTCCAGGTTGATCAAATTGCCAATGTCCACCCAATCCATTCCTTGATCCATTAGCTGCTTGACAGCACTGATTGCACTATCAACCAGCTCAGCGTGGTATTCAAGGAGCTTCCCGTTCAGCTCATTTTGCTCCTGGACCCGCTCGAGACCTCCGACGCGGCTATCCTTTTCTTTGCGTGCCGCCTCAAGACGGGACTCTGCCAACTTGTGCAGCTGCTCGAATCGCGATGTTTGCTTGTCGGACAAGATGGCCCCAAAGTACTTGTCGACAGTCTGGTTGTAGGTCGGGTAGCTCTCGATAAGTAGTGTAGGGTCGAGTTCCTTTTGCTGCACAAAATACTCGGGGAATGCCTCGAATTCGAGGGACTCGTGCTTGCTGTTCTGGAGCACAAAGCCCTCCACCACACTCTTCTGCATTATGTGGTCGCTCCACTTGACGGCCTCCACAATGGCTTCCCTCACGGCCGCGGGATCGCCCTCTTTGAGTTTTGGATCCACGCCGTGCTTTCGCAAGCACCACTCTATAAGAGAGAGGGAAGTCCGGGTGATGTGCGAGTACACTATCTTGCCAATTCTCTCTTTGCCAAGCCACTCTGCAACCTCCTCTGTGGTGGGGATGGACGTAGCTTGTACTGGTGCGTCGTAGTCGACCGCATATACCTTCCCAACGGCATACTCTTCTGAGCCCTTGACCGAGCGATACATTGCTCTTATAATGTGGTCGCTGTCCAGCAGTAAGATATTACCCCCCGCGAAAAACTCAAACACCAGGTGGTAGGCGTTGTCGCTGAATGCTATGCTGAGAATGCGGCTGCCTGGTGACACCCAGAAGCAGGACACCCGCCTGTTCTTGAGATGCTTGCGCAGCTTCGACACGAACCCCGACGGTTGGAGCGTCACCGGGTGTTGAAACTCTGTGCGGTGCAAACGATAGCCGGGGTCGACCAGCACAAACGACTTGCCATTCTTGCTGTCGAATTTGAACAAAAAGTGCCGCGTGCTCGCCTCCAGAGAGTAGATGTTCTGCAACCGGCAGTCGACCAGATCGCCAGCCAGTTCGTTGGCGATAACTCGCAAGTCCAGGTAGCTGAATCTTTGCTTCATTAAAGTGGTGGTTACTTAATGTTGCTGAAGTTTCAAGTGATTCTCCCACTGCCAAATTCCGAGCAGTTCTGTCTTGCCTAGTCCAGTGACCTGCCCAGGCTCTTTCTTGAAATTAACGCACTGGCTGAAATTTACGGTATTTCGGTCTCTACCCTAAACTTATAATCTTTGGCAGCCGATTACTTTGGAGCCTTTTGGCAGCCGATTACTTTAGCCTTTTGGCCGCCGATTACTTTAGCCTTTTGGCAGCCGATTACTAGTTGGCATGGGACTGTGGGACTCGTACATCCGAATCCCGCCTCGACTTCGCATTGCCCTCGCTACTACGACGTTTGTTGCAGCGGTTTACGGAAACTACAAGCTCAATGAAGCCGACAAAGCTGCAGCAGAAAGAGAGCGGCTCCGCCAGCCTGACCATCGAGCGGGTGATCCAGGGCATTGAGAGCGGTGAATTCCGGAACGTGGTGTTCATGGTGGGTGCCGGCATTTCAACGTCGGCGGGAATTCCCGATTTCCGAACCCCCGGCACCGGTCTTTACTCTAATCTCGAGCGGCTCATGCTGCCGTATCCCGAGGCCGTGTTCGACATTGAGTACCTGCGCGAGCGGCCCACAGCGTTTTACACGTTGGCCAAGGAGCTGTTTCCCGGCAAATTTGACCCCACAGACTTTCACCACTTTATGAAGTGGGTCGAGTCAAAGGGTGCGCTCCGGCGGGTGTACACGCAGAATATAGACACGCTCGAGCGGCTGGCCGGGATCTCTCCCGACAAGATTGTAGAGGCACACGGTTCGTTCGCAGGCAGCCACTGCATTGACTGTTCCAAAGCTGTCAGTACTGAGGTGGTGCGCAAGGAGATCCTCAATAACTACGACGCCAAGGACGTGGTAGTGCCCAAGTGTCCGTCGTGCTCGGGTATCGTCAAGCCAGACATAGTATTCTTTGGCGAGGGTCTGCCGGACAAGTTTTTTGACTGCATGGATCTCGACTTTGAGACCCCGGGCTCCAAACACAAGCCCGACCTCGTGATCGTCGCCGGCACGTCTTTGCAGGTGCACCCTTTTGCACAGCTGCCGGACATGGTCGATAGAGACTGTGTCCGGGTGCTCATCAACACAGAAAAGGTGGGCACCTTAGGGCGGCGGGCAAAGGATGTGGTAGTTCTGGGAGACCTCAAGTACATCAACGAGCTGCTTCCAGAGAGCGGACAGCGGGCCAAGTCCAGAAAGGATGCTGCAGCTGACTCTGAGGATGCCAATGACTCCGAGGACGTCAATACACTGAACGAGCGCCTCAAGGACCTGACGCTTCCGAAAGACACAAAGGAGAAGGATGTTACAGTAGGGACGCCAGGCACGAGTCGAAGCCACGCTACCGAGCCGCAGCTACCCGGCCCAGCAAAAGAGGGCGAGTCCGTTTCTAGATCCGCTGGAGCACCTCCTTCCGACACATCTGGCTCAGGAAAAGACGGTGAGTCCGTTTCCACTGGATCCGCCGGAGCCCCTCCTTCCGACACACCCGCAGATACAGCCGCTCCCGCGGATGCGGCCACATCCACGCGTGAGGCAACACCCGCACATGTGCCCGAGCCATTGAACAAGTTGCCCGATGCCAAGAAACCGAACACCAAGGACTAGTGCGTCTCTATGATATGTCTACATATGCTATAGGCTATGAATCCTTTCCAGAATTGCAAAGTACTTGGCATGTGGTGCCCGCTTCATCTGTCACTAGAGCTGTCCCTACATATAGCAGATCCCGTACACGTGCTTATTCCCTTGATCGGGCTCAGTATGGACGCTTCAGCGGAAAAAAAAGGAGCTCCCGGTCAGACATGCGGCGCCAAGCGCCAAGTCCGTTCGACAGATGACTGGCCCCACTCGCAGAGTGCTGCTTTCTGGGGTCGGCTGAGTAAGTGGTCTCCCCGCAGATTTCATTTCAGGCCATGCAGTAGTAGTGCCGCTGCCGCCTAAACATAAATTAAAAATTCCATACCCACCGGGTAACGCGAGATTAGAGCCGGATCTGATCCGGCATTCATAGGCAATGTGCTTGGCAAAACCCTGCGGGCCAATCCCCTCGCGATCCCCCACCTTTTGCCCAGTTTCCATCGCGTCAGGCGACATTCCCCAAATCACCGGCATCGCCAGAGTATGCAATTAAGGATGTCTTACGATGCATCCAATCGCCATGCGGGCTATCTCACACAGCGCTTATCAGTTCCCGCGGTCCCACCGCAGCAGCTCTAGAAAGCCTGGCCCTCGGGCAGGAAGCTCGGTTCACCCCTAAGGAATATAATTACCGCCTCTGGAGCGTGTACGAGCTGCACGCATGTTATCTTGACACTGTGGCTCGTTGTTCGCGTGCATGTAGCTGCCACAAGATGCAGTGCACATGCGTAGATAACAGCTTATCAAACAGAAAAATCCTGTTTCAGGGCTCCTACTGCCAACCTGAAAAACCAGTTGGTGACGGCCTTAGGGAGAAGCAAGCTTTCTGGAACAATGGGAGAGCCGGAACCGAACAGCGCAAGCCCGGCCGACAAGAATACCCTTCTGGAGCCTATCTACTCCGCTGCGTCCCACCTCGAGGATGCCTATAGCAAAATAGATCTTGCGCGACGCCCACCTCCCAACGATACCGAAGATCCTGGGTTGGATCCTCGGAACCAGCACCTTCACGGTCACAAGTTTCACTCCAAATCGTCCCATGATCGACCCACGGTTGTCGTGAACGAGGGGGTGCCCGGTCGCCATGTTCCGACTGTCAACCACCACAACGGCGAGCCCGTCATCGAGGCCACCTCGGCTCCGTTGCCCGAGAAGTCTGCTTTGGTGCACGATGCCTCGGACGCAGAGACTGGAAGCGCCGAAAACTCCAGTGCGCGCGCTGCAACCGTCACCCCACATAAGAAGATGAGTCTGTTCTTCAAGCGGCACCGATGGATCTTCATTTTATTTTTCGGCCTATTTTTCACCTCGTGGTGGCTTTCGATCATCATTCAGAAGCGCACACGCCCCAAATGGCTCATTCCGACTGTCCTGTGGATCCTGCTTATGATCCGCTTCATCACCTTCTATGTGCCCACGCGGCCTATTCTGACCGCAGTGGACTGGGTTTACCAGCGTACGTTCATCCCGGCACGCGACGCGACCCCTAAAAAACTGTGGATTCCCATCGAATTCCTCGTGGTCCTTTTCGTGGTACTCGTGCCTACGTTTGTCACACCAGAGTACCCGGGAAGCTCGCGCGCTGACCGTGGTGTCTCATTCTTTGGCTTTGTGGCGATCTATTTTGTCTTTTTCCTCGTGTCCCGGGCGAAGCGGCGCATCAACTGGCATACTGTCGCCATGGGCATGTTCCTGCAGTACATTGTGGCCCTGTTTGTTCTCAGGACAAAGGCTGGTTTTGACTTTTTCAACTTTATTTCGTTCCTAGCCCAGGAGCTCCTGGGGTTTGCCAACGAAGGTGTTGCGTTTTTGACCAGCGCAACTATTGCAAAGACTGGGCTGTTCATGATCACCGCTCTACCCTCCATCATCTTTTTTATTGCGTTCATCCACATCTGGTACTACTGGGGGATCCTGCAGTGGTTTGTGGGTAAGTTCGCCTATATATTCTTCTGGCTGATGCAAGTATCAGGAGCCGAGGCCGTCGTTGCCGCAGCGTCTCCCTTCGTAGGCCAGGGAGAGTCAGCCGTCCTCGTCAAGCCCTTTGTCCTACACATGACCGATGCCGAGCTGTACCAGGTAATGACCTCTGGGTTTGCTACTATCTCAGGGTCTATGTTGGCCACCTACATTGGGCTAGGGCTTAATGCGCAGGCCCTTCTTACATCCTGTATCATGTCGATCCCCGCGTCACTGGCCGCCTCGAAGCTTGTCTTTCCCGAAACTGACGAGCCTCTGACTGCCGACCATATTGTAGTGCCCGAGGACGCAACCGAGGAGGCGCACAACGTGCTGCACGCGTTTTCTAATGGTGCGTGGTTTGGTCTGCAGGTGGCCCTTGCCATCATGACGAACATTCTATGTATTATAGCCCTGGTAGCCATGATCGACGCTTTGCTAGGCTGGTTCGGTCGCTTTTGGGGCATTCCCAACCTGACTCTGGAGCAGATTCTCGGTTATATTTTCTTCCCCATTTCGTTCCTTCTCGGCGTCTCACGCCAGAACAACGACCTGTACTCGGTGGCCAAGCTCCTGGGCATCAAGGTTATCCAGAACGAATTCGTTGCCTACTCCGCACTCCTTCACGATCCCGAGTACCACGGTCTTACCGAGCGCAGTAAGATGTTGGCCACTTATGGTCTGTGCGGGTTTGCCAACCTAGGCTCGGTGGGAATTCAGATCGGTGTACTGGGTCAGATTGCGCCTGAGCGCAAAGGGCGTATCGCACAAATGTGTCTGTCGTCCCTCTTAACAGGGTGCCTTACCACCTTCTCCTCGGCAGCTGTCGCCGGCATGGTGATGGCCGACTGGAGTCGGTTTGAAAAGTGAGCCGGACTCTCGCAACTCGTATTCGGTCGCCGTGCAACCTCCGGACGATATTATGACCCAAAAATGAGCCCAAATAATAGTATTTAATAGGCGATATGATATAGCGCCTCCGTTCAATGCCTCAAATTGGCCACGCTGCCTGGCGCAGTCCAACCCTAATTACAGTTACAAAAGCAAAATAAATACAATGAAGCAATCTGTTGTGGTCCGACGCCCTAAAGTGCCTCGAGAGACAGTATAGACTCTCCGCGTATAACAGCAGTTCCTATCTTGACGACTTCCGGCTGGCGGCGCTCTACGGCGCCCTCCAGGACAACGTTCATGAACAGATCGTAGCCCTTCAGCGTGCCCTCCACGGAACGCGCCCCGTTCAGCTGCAGACTCAGGCGCTTGTTCATGTATTGGCCCAAATCGGGCGCGCCTGGCATATTGTAAAAAGTAGGATTACAAAAGCCTCGAGAGGTCGTTGAAAGAAAGATTACGCAAAGCCTCTGCCTGATCATGAAAGTCTCGCTGTTTGCGTGGCTAGGCGTGGCTGCAGCAGCGTCCACAGCCGTATGGGAGCGGGCGTTCGCGGCACAGCCTCTGCCGGGCGTTCGCGACTACGCGACCCGAGACTACTATGTTGCAATGGCCGCAGATCCTTCGGAAGTGCGCGACCGCCTCGAGGAGCCAATGCCTATACCTAATTATTGGCTGTTCAGCCACCATAAAGGTTCGGTCAGACGGTCCGTGGGGGCCGGCGTAATGTACGATGCGCCGCTGCGGACGCTGCACAAAAGAATGCCGCTTCCCGCGGATTCCTCGGCATGCCGCGCGACCCGCGCCGTCAAAAGAGACTCGCTCGATGAGCAGGCAATAATGGACGAGTTTGGGATCGAGGATCCCGAATTTGGCAAGCAGTGGCATATTGTCAACACAGAAGTACCGGGCCACGACATGAACATTGTGGGGGCATGGCGCCTCAACGCGACCGGCAGCGGCGTCACGGTGGCGATCGTTGATGACGGGCTCGACTACACCCACCCTGATTTTGCCTACAGCTTTTCGAAGGCTGGTTCTTGGGACTACAACGACCACGAAAATCTGCCCACCCCAAAGAACAGCGACGACCAGCATGGGACGCGCTGCGCCGGCGAGGTCGCTGCGGGCAAGAATGACGTCTGCGGGGTTGGTGTGGCCCCGAATGCGAAGGTTGCAGGCATCCGCATTCTGTCGGGAATCTTGTCCGACGCAGACGAGGCGCGAGCGATGAATCACCAGATCCAGGTGAACGATATTTTCTCCTGTTCGTGGGGACCATCTGACGACGGCCGCACTATCGAGGGTCCGCCTCTGCTTGTTCAGAGAGCTATTCTCAACGGTGTGGAGAACGGGAGGGACGGGAAAGGATCCATTTACGTGTTTGCCTCTGGTAACGGCTTCCACAAGGGTGACAACTGCAACTACGACGGATACACAAACTCTATTTATTCAATCACGATTGCTGCTATAGATGAGCAGAACTCACATCCCTACTACGCGGAAAGCTGCTCGGCGAACATGGCGGTCACGTATTCGAGCAACAGCATCAAAAAAATCACCACCACCAATCGCGAGAGCGAAACAAATGTCGAAGGCTGTACTGACCAGCACAGTGGCACCTCTGCGGCTGCCCCTATAGCCGCCGGCATTCTTGCCTTGGTTCTTGAGGTCAGGCCCGAGCTAACGTGGCGCGATATGCAATATGTCGTGCGCGAGGCTGCTGAGCCATTCGAAATAGCTACCGCTAGTCCCGAGTACAACTGGACTCGTGTGCATGATGGCAAGCTTTACCATAACGACTACGGCTACGGGCTATTAGACGCAGAGAAGGTGGTAGATTGCGCGAAACGCTGGGAGCTGGTCGGTCCCCAGTCCTGGTTTTTCAGCGAAGTCAACCATGCTGATCTTCCCATCAGAGAGGAGCAGACAGTGTCGTCGATAACAGTCACCCAGGACGACTGGGACAGCCACAATCTGCGTCAGTTGGAGCACGTGGCTGTTGTGGTTAACGTAGATCACGAGAACCGTGGTGTGCTGCAATTTTCTTTGGAGAGTCCTTCTGGGTTTTCCAACGTGCTGGCCGAGCCCCGAACTCAGGATACGTCTACCCAGGGTATTCATGACTGGACGTTCACAAGCGTCTTTCACTGGGGAGAGTCACCTGTTGGAGAGTGGAAGCTCAAGGTCTCGGGGTCAAAGTTTTACAATGGCACGCTGGTGGACTGGCAGCTCAAACTTTGGGGTGAGGCAGAGGACGCGTCTGAGGCGGTGAAATTCAGCACTGTCTGGGATGACTACAAGCCTCATATTGACCTGCTCGAAGGAAATCAACCGGCAGAAACGCTTGGCTTCGAGAGTGTGCCTCCTCTGGAGCCCACGAATACCCCAGAGTCTGTACCCGTCTCCAGTGAACTAGCGACTCCCACGCCAACGGACATTCCAACGGACGATGCCAGCTCTGCGTCCGACTCCGTGTCCGACAAAACAGGGTCCCCGAGCCCCTCGGTTAGTGACCACCATGGTCATAGCGCACTCTTCTACATCTGCATCGGCGTGGGAATAGTCACTGTCATTGCTGCCATAGTGACTATGGTCATTTACCTCAAACTGAGAAGTCAAGGACCCAAAGCCATGATTGACGAGGGAGACTTTGCGCCCATTCCCAGCGATATAGAGCTGGATGATATGGACGACACTTTTGGAATAACCGATGAGGAGCTTAGTGACGATAACACCGTCAGTACACCGCTTACCCCCAACCGGGCCCCTTAATCCCGAGCCAAAATTTTCTAGACTAAAGCTATGTAATGTATTCTACGATAGACACGACGAACTAGATTGTCGCGTGAAGTTGATCCAAGTTGACTAAGGGCATGGACGACAGCTCGAGAAGGCGCAAAAGAGCGCACAATCGCACGTTCCACACCATACTTTCCGGGGCGAAGATGCAGCACCTGAAGAAAAAGGATGGCGAGCCCCTTTGGCGCGCAGATATTCAGTACGACTTCCTACACAACATCTTTCATAACCAAGAAAAGGTGTTTACAAGTAGTTACACCGAACGCGGTGGCTACACGTTTGCAGATATATACATTGACTCAATGGCCCGCTCATCGAAATGCTCCAAGATTCTGAGCGAAAAGCTTATTGGGGATCGTGAGGCGGGTTTGAGCATTGCCATGGTGTGCATGCTCGTCAACATTGGGCGTATGAACACCACACTCAACTTCTTTCCCGAAATGAAGGCACAGCTGCGGACATACCACTCAATTCCGAGTCTCCAGAGCAACGATACTGCCGAGTATAAGCAGCTTCAGGATGCGCCTCGCCTCAAGTCTATTCTCAAAGGCGCATGCGAAGACCGTGACGAGCCCGTTACCATGGAACAGCTTGCTGCAAGCGATAAATTGCCACCCACTAACCCCATAAACCTGATATTCCTCATGTCGTCTTACTCTGCACGGGTGGAGGAGTCCTTTTTTCCTCAAAATATCAAGTTCTTTGACCTGATCATGGACGAGACTCTCAGTTCCGCATCGCGCGGCCGTGCGTTTTTATGGCTCATGTGGACGTACCTCGAGACGAACCTGTCGCGGGAGCAGATAAATAAGAACCCCTTTGGGCCAGATCGCACACAAATTCCCCCCCTGGTGAAACTGACCCCAGTAGAAGTGGAAAAGGAGAACATAGACCCCTCAGCAGAGAGAGATTTTGGCGATCAGATGACGTTGCAACGGCTTGCCTATCTCGAGGGAAGCTCCTCCCAGCCCCAGCCCGTCCGCAAAACCCGTGCGGCAGCGGGACCTCAAGCCAAAGAAGTTGCTGGAAACCAAATACTCACAGTCCCGCCCCCCTCCAACTTTAGGGAATCACAAATCATGTACGAGTTCCGCAAACTTGTTCAGGAAAAACGGCATCGTCGTCGGCGACGAAGACTAGATACAGGGAGCACCCTTCGAACTACCTGGATCAACATCAAAGATCTGGACCCACTATACAACTCTGATCTAGAGTTTGTGGCCTACAAGAAGCCCAAGCCCCAAACCCCGTCTATCCTCGCTGCTGGTCTTGGCGACAAGCTGGGCGACTATGGCGAGGAAGCGGCCACTGCACGAAAAGTATTGAGTGTGGCTGCTGGCGCACTTGCAAAGGTCGGTTCAGATGCGCTTACTCCGAGCAATCCCAGTTACACACAGTTTGGTTGCTGATCCCACTTTGAAATGCGAGACTACACCACTCCTATTCCCAGTGGCCAATATTCTTTGCTATCGCCATCTTTGTCTATCAATTAGGTTCAAATTAAATTTCTGTAGTCATTAAAGAGTGCCTGCCATGCAATCCCTCGGCCGACAATATTGAAGGGCCACGTGAAGGATAGTCGGTACCGTCGACTGTCGTTAGAGGAATGACTATTAAACAGGGGCTTCAAAAGCTCTTAAGCAAAAACTTCCATTAACTTTACTCGTAACGCTTCATTTACAAACTCCCTATCTACATGAATTATTCTTGTCGTGAATATTGCCCGTTATGAACTGCTAAAGAAAGGTACAGTCTCACCTCATCAGAGAATCCCCGTTAGATCAGCGTCATCAGCACGTTTTCCGCATCTCTGCTAAAAGTAGTACGCAGGTGATGGCAGCGATGGCTGCCAAAAACATAGAATCAGGGCCCTCCGCATATCCTGTAGTTCAGAGACCCATCATGTCCAACCGGTTTTAGGGTGCGAACAACAAGACACACACTGTTGCATTTGGCAATGACACTCGAAACACCAAATATACGTCCCTCCACCGGTAAATGTCTTGAGCCATTCGTATTATTGAACGCATCGGGGCCCCGGAATGAGGGCGACTGCCACCATCAGAAGACGTCGAAAAAGTACTATCGGTGTGATGCCCCTATCGCCCGCTATCTGTGTGAAGGGTCTCTTCTCAAAACGGGGACCTGCACTGTATGAATTTACCGGCGACACCGACGACATTGGGGGATTTGTGGACAGCAGGATGACTCTCAGGCGCCAGACACTGGCAAACTTGAACTGGTGATAATAGCGGCCCAACTCTCTTCGAGGGCAAAAGGCGCGATCGATCAAAGCACACTGCATTTTTACTTTTTCCAGCGTACCGCAAGCTTCTCCGTTAACACCTGCTCTAGCATAATAGGGACAAAGGGAAGGTATAATGAATGTGGATAATAACTAACTATAACTTGATCTCATA
>JAJMGW010000050.1:0-50580 GCA_030582755.1 Wickerhamiella galacta | reverse complement strand
AAGCGGAGATACTTTGCCTCGCATGTTTTAGTTGAGTAAGAATAAGGCCTTGTTGCCGCTGAACCATACTAGGCCGGCCATGGCAGGTGCTCGGAAATGAGTGCTTGTTTGCCGGCGGATAGCAATGTTATTATGTGCGGGGATAAATCCTTTGCAGACGACTTATATGTATGACCGGGTATTGTAAGTGGTAGAGTAGCCTTGTTGTTACGATCCACTGAGATTAAACCTGAGTTGTCCGATTTGTGCATAGCACACTAGTTATTAGTTGACGGGCGTCAACTAGCAATTAGTGAATTGCTGCAATGAATGAATGAATGATTCCATGAAGGATATCATTGAAATTGTACGACATCAAACCTGTTCATGGTGGCCCACTTGGTCATTATTAGACGGGTGTGCAACTAATGAATTAATTGCAGTAAGTAGGCTTATCCATTACACTGCATGACTGTAATGATTTGTGCGTAGCATACTAGTTGTTAGTTGACGGGTGTCAGCTAGCAATTAGTGAATTGCCAATAAACTATTATTGCATTAACAACCCATCAGGATCGAGTGAATTGCCAATAAACTATTATTGCATTAACAACCCATCAGGATCGAGTGAATTGCCAATAAACTATGTTCTCTAGTGTTGTCAAGACGAGTCACTACTATGTCAGTCACTGACGAGTAACGTCTATTTCTAGCCGACGTAATGGCGGTCAGAATTCAAAGTTGCTATTGAGTAAGTGTCTGTGTCGTTAGATTTACGATAGATTGTACCTGGTGGCCTCACAAAGGACAGGTTTAAATAATTGAGCTTGCGTTGATCAATGATACAACGGTTACCGTTTGTTTGCCATTTGTCTCCAACTGAGTTTACAAGAGCGGTTCTCTCACGGAGATCAAACCGTTGTCCGGTTTGTGCATAGCACACTAATTATTAGTTGATGGGCGTCAGCTAGCAATCAGTGAATTACTTGGTATATGCAAGTTGAGAGTGACCTTGAGATCTTGAGGTTCGACTTGACTATGCAGAGCTAACTGACGGAACACAGTGGAAGCACCACTACCTGGTAAAGCCCGTTGAGATGAAAGTGTGTCGGAGTTGTACGTAGCACACTAATTATTAGCTGATGGTACAATTAGTGAATTACTTGATTTAAGTCGCACTTCACTCTAGATAGCTCAATGAGCGGACTATATGTACGTACAAGAGCCAATTAGCTGCTTGCTGATGCTACTTGCGATATCGAGCCTTTATCGCACGATAATGACAAGGAGTTGCGACTGAAACCAGTTTTAACTCTTGAGCAAGTGATAATTAGCTGCTTGATGTTGAAGTGACGAACTGAATGAGGCGTTGGCCTAGGTTCGAGGTTTACACTCATTTTTTTGGTGCAGATATGCTCAACATATTAGAGCATTTGTGAAGAAAAGCAGTTGAAATTGAAGAGGAAAGGTGTAGCACAAAATAGTCGAGTCACTTTGGCCACTTTCCACCATCCTAAAAACGTGTTTTACAACCCTTGAAAGTACTTCTATTAGACGATAAGGTTGCTCAGGTTGCATCCCTTATCCACGGTTGACCGTACATCATATTAAGTATATAGTAATGGAATAAAATACACTGAGTTTCGTTGTTAGAGTCTTCTATCTTCTATCATAGTGCACCACGGAGACCTGGTCAACTGGCACTCCCCCGTACCATACGCCATTTACAGGCACATGAATCAGAAAAGGTTGTGAAGGTGCGGTGTTTGAAAATACAATAGCACGTATGTCATTTAAATGCAGCACTGAGACACGGAAAAAATGAAAACCACTGGTACAAACATATCCTGTGCTGTCCTTCACAATCGAAACACTCGAGCAGTATTTATCGTCATCATAGTCGTCTATTGGTTCGTGATTTTTTGAGTACGTGGAATCTGCTGCCCTGAGTACCCACTCGACTGCTGCCATACGTGGCAGCCCGTTTACCAGAGCTGTCACCAGTGGCACATGTCCGATGGCTCTAGACCACAGTTCGTTGACGAAAGGAACAAGCGTCTGGTCAGTTACGTATACCAAACAAGTGCATGTCTTCCAGTCACCTGTGACAGCGGCTAATATCCTAAATGCATGCTGCAAGGCAAGGACTGCCTGTACTTCCTTTGTGGGATGAAGTTCCAAGATCGAAGGAACAAGGCCTATCTGCCCGGCCAAATATGCGATTCCAAATGATACACGCAACTGAGAATATGGCCCAATGTTTGCTGGAGCCCAAAAACTACGGCCGCGAACGTGTAGGCCATTCGCTTCAGGGTCCAGTTTACCACCAAACGCTGTCACGGAGACTTCCTCATTAATGGCAGCTTCAATGGCTATCCGGGATGGGGGACCCTCGAAGCGATACAGCCTGTTATAGTTTGTGTTCATGCCGGTGAAAGTCTCCATACTCTGTAGTACAACAAACACGCTAACTGTTTGTTGCACCGCAATGTCATACTCGCTATAGATGCTTGTGAGCTTAGAAAACACAGTAGCCAATGTACCAGATACCGAAATACAAAAGTCTCTGGCGTTTGATATGACAATGGCGCTATCTGGCGTTCGCCAAGTGCACATGCTAGCCAAAGTCGATTCGGAGGCTGGAGTCACAGATCCTAGGTCTTCCAGCAACTCCTCATATTTCTCTTCCAAGAGCTCGGGTCTCTTATACTTACTCTTCTGAAACTCGTTTCCCGGTTCTGAAGTAACACCAAAAGACAAGTAGAACACATCACCGTTCCCATGCTTTATAACTTTAGGGTCTACCATCACCATGCGTTTTCGAAATATAGGCCCGTCGAAAACCATAGTTTCGTATTCACCTCCCTCACCACACGGATGGAGTCCGTAGAGTTCGTTCAGATGTAACAGATCAGCGCGGCACTCTGCGAGCGTTTTACCTAAATGTCTTTCGCCAAGTCCTATACCCGCTACTTTGATAATCCTGACATCCAATCCACTGTCAATAATATCATCTAGCAACTGCTTTTGGTCTTGTTGCCAAAGGTACGCTAGACTAATGAGATTTGTGAGCTCACACGCCCTGTCGACTCGAGTTTGTTGATATGTGGATGCAATCGCACCAACAGAAACACCGCCCAGGTCCTTGAAATCTCGACGAACGTCTGTCAAAACTTCTGAGATATCTTGCACCACGTCATCCTCGCTCTTACCTATAGTGTGTCTGTACAACGGCACCCCAAGGCAGCCAGCCAACTCCTCAATCGCCTTCGATCCGACTGTCTGGAACATGTAGCTGTCCAGTTCCTCCGGATCACCATCAGCAGGGTGCAAATTGGCCACCGCAACTAACTCATGGCCCTCTTTTATTGCACAAAAGATATTATAGCACGAATCTTTACCGCCACTCACTAGAGCTACAAATTTCATGTTATTCAGCCACATCTTTTCGACACAAATTGTTGCAACTGCAGGCTGGCAGATGAGAGATCTGTTCTAACCGCTAATACGAAAAAGATAATAACCGACAGCACAAGCTTTTGACTATGATAATATTTTTGTCGAATGATGCCTGCAAACGGTGATATTTATTACTATATGCAATCGCAGACACAGTTAGTTGTCACGCTTGCGCTTGGCCTGGCGGCGACCAGTACCAAAGATCTTCTTGCCACGGTTCTTCTTCTGGGCGCGCTGTTGCTTGGAGATCTTGTCGATCTTCTCAGCGAGGCCGTAGCGCACAAGTCTGTAGCGGGGTTCAAACTTCTTGAGCGCCTCCGGGCTATCATAGATGAGACCGAAGCCGGCAGAGCGACCACCACCGTACTGGGTCTTGAAGCCGAAAACGGAAACAGCGTCCTTGTCGCACTTGTAAATAACGCTGAGCTTCTCGCGCAGGTCGGCCTTGGGCACATTGGGCAGAGTGGGGTGGATCACATCAACCACAAACTGAGATCTGCTGAGCAGAGGGTTGCGCTGGAACTTGCGTGTACGGATGGTGACCGCGTCAGACATGTTGTAGAGCTGTGGGTCTGGATGTCGGTCCAAGAAAGTCAGAGTGGTAGTCGGTACAGTGCGGACACGTAGCCCTGAGCCCTAGTGTTTGCTGAGCGAGTTTGTATCAAGCTGAGTCATTAGAATAAAGATTGGCCCACAAGTAAGCAACACATCACATGATATCTGGATGAGAATGATAAGCCTAGTCTAGTCTACAGAATCCCTAGAGGGGTTCTCAATTCCAGAACTTTACTTTTTGTTCGGCCCGCCCTGCTTCTCAAAAGCCTTGTACGAAACAAATAGAGACCTCAGCCAACTAAGAGCTGTCAATAAAATACCTGCAAGCAGTAAAGAGACAGTTGTAGCCATGAAAATGCCCGGCGAAAAAAATTGGTAGTTATCAAAGAGTGATCCACTGGTCTCAGCGGACAGTGAGGAGGATCCTAGCCCGTCAGGCCTATGCTCAGACTTCGGCTGAACTACAGTAGGTCTCTCAAGATTGTTTGATGATGGTGCCTTGGTCTGGCGTAAAACGAGAAGCCAGTTTGGACTTACCAGATGCGACAACATGTTCTTCAATACTTCATCTTGCTCCGAAAGCGTGGTGCCGCCATCCGGGAAAACGTATCTTACCAGTCGTGCTTGCGTATCTGTGTAATGAGCAAAGCCACCTTCAGCATTGGCGTCAATGTCCTTGACATTGCAATTAGCACGAACGAAGTTCTCGGCCCGGGCACTGTAGTCGTCACCGTCACCGAGGGCGGGTATGGTGAGCACGTCCGCCGCCTTGTCGAAAACGTGACTCAAGAACGGCATGGTTTCGGCATTAATCGAGCGCTCCGAGACTCCCTGCTGCTCAACAAAGACGTAGGCGTCATAGGTGCAGCCCTTGATTGCCTCCACAAGCACGTTATCCTCAATGGCACTGATCGTGAAGTCTATATCGTTGAGGAGCGGCGACTTTTGAAGAGGCCTCTTGGCACTGATCAGAATAAATGGCGAGGTGTTGGAAAAGGCGGTCGCCACCGACGCGAGCCCCAGTGCCCACACGAATAGCATAGGTGGACGAAGGCATAGGGTGACTCAGCCGCATCAGTACGGACCGCGAAGTTGGTTCATCGGCCGGAACAGCGAACTACTTTTAAGCTATTTTGGCACCCAAAAACTCGCAACTCTGTCACTACGATATATCTAGTTTAAACATGCGTTTATCTGTATACTTACTGTAGCTAATATGTATTGATGCAGCATGTTCGCATTATGTGTTGCACACCTATTCTGCGCACAATGCTGTGCCCGTAACACCAGCAAACACGTGGGAAACAACAAAAACCTTAATTCAAAAATTGTGAGACGTGTTGTATGACGACCGTTTTTGGTCTGCACCGACTCATACCGCCCATAAAGGCATAGACATGCTGCCGTGTCTACATGAACAATCAAAGACCTTTAGATCAGTTCATGACATTTGAGAGCATTCGGCGGAAAGCACTCCTTGACTACCTCCGCCGAAAGAGGGAAGGAGAGTTGCAGCCAGTGTGTTTCAGTTCTGTAGTGCGGCCTTTTAGTCGCGTCGTCCCCTGGATAGACGATCCTGTGGAGGTGGTCCTAGAGTCATACCTACCGGCAGTTCCTGAAATGCCCAAGAAACCTGTATTGGCTTCAGGGGAGTGCAGGGCTACCGGCTCACCATTCATTCGCTGCAAAGTGGTTGAGAAGCGCGTGATTGGACCCAACTTTGAGCAGTCAAGTACCTGCTCTTACTGCCGCAAACAAAGCCCTGTCCTCTGATGGCTTGTTAACATTGTACGGTGATGAAAGCTGAGGGCACCCCCACAATGCAGCTGCAGGACCTGCGCGCTTGACGTCATCCATCTGTATACTCTGATGGACTTAAATTTCGAAAATATTGTCGCCGCAGCTTACAGTTGTGTGCTATTGATGGCTTCGCTGTTGTACGTATTGGTCGTCCAGCCATTGAGTCGCGCGCTGCCAGGCTCGCTCAGAGAACCAGTCAGAGCCTACTTTGCACGCCTACTGATGTTGTGCGCGGGACCACTTGTAGAGCGGGCAGTCGATATCCAATATACAGGCGATCAAATTCGACCACATGAATGCGCCCTGGTATTGCTGAACCATCAAACCATTGTAGATTATATTATTGTGAACACACTGGCCAAACGAAATGGGGTTAACAAGAACTGTTTTTACTTTACCGAAAAGCAGGTAGTGCGTTTTCCAACTTTGCGCACAGTGATATCGCGACTGAACGGTAACGGAAACTGGGCTGTGGCACCCAAAACACTCGATAAGGTCTTTTCGCCGATGTACGCAGTTAGCAAGACTCAGCCAAGCTGGCTCGTGGTGTTCCCGGAGGTGGCACCGTTCAGCGCGCAAGAAAGCCGGTCTCAGCAGGTGTTTTGCTATCTCTCTGGAGCCAAACCCATGAAGCATGTGCTCTATCCCCGATTTCAGTCCTCACTACAGGCCATTGAGTATCTGCGGGAATCTGGCGTTACCGCAGTGTATGATCTTACCCTTTTGTATTCACACGGAGAGCCGGAGCGGCATGCTGTGGTGCCCAACGTCAGGTCTGTAATAATGAGTGATAAGACGTGGCAGGTCACAGTGAACGCCAAACGGTTCAACATGCCATCGTTGCCACGCTCACACAAAGGGTTAGAAAAATGGTTAGAGAAACGATGGTATCGCAAAGACTCTCAGCTCACTAAAGACTTGGAGCGTCTTAGCAAAAGTTATAGTCTGCCTTACAATAAGCCCTAAAAAATAGCTATTTACTCGATTTCCGTCTTCGCCACGGCCTTCGCTAGTTCGGCAACTTCGCTGTCACTTTCCACATCAGCTGGCTCGTCCTCAGCGTACTGTCGGGGAGCACCAGCCTCCAGTTCGGAATCGACGTCCTCTTCGGATTCATATTCACTTTCCTCCATGTCATCCAGCTCGTCAATTTCACCGTGTCCGCGCGCGCTGAAAAGTAGATTGAGCTGTTGGACGAACCCAGCATCCTCCGAGAACCTGTTGCCATTGAGTTCAATTAGCTGCAGGTTGGGAATGTTTTTTTCGATGGCTCCGTAAAGCGCTTGGAGGCCCTTCTCATCTATCTCGTCATACTGCAGCTTTAGGACTTCAAGATTTTTCAATGGCTCGCCATGCTCAAGTTCTTGGGCAATAGCAAGTGAGCCTGCTGTGCCCAGAAGACAGTCGCTAATGCAGATCTCCTCGATATGCGACCACTTTGGCAGCACGTCAGCCATGGCCGTACTTCCCCTGTCGGTGAAGGTGTTGTCCTGGAGATCCAGTCTTCTGAGTGCCGGAGCGTGCGCGAGGCCCTCGCGCATGAGTGTTTCGATTCCCTCCTGGCGAATACCATTCTGATATAGCCGTAGCTCCTCTATGCTACCGTGTGCCTTGATGAAACGGGCCCACGCCTCCATAGACCCGTTCTCCAGCCGATTCCGGCCGCACACCACAGTCACAAGTTTGGGGGCGGTTTTAGTCTGGCCTTTCCGTGCCGCAAGTTCTTCTAGTGCGGCACCGATGCGGGAGCCAGCCTGCGGGCCCAGCCCGTTGTTGGCGAGAATAAGGTGCTCAAGAGGCACGTGCTGAGCCAAAAACTTTTCCAGCGGCTCAATGGTAGCAATCCCGAACGCGTTGTCGCTCAAGTTCACGGTGTGGAGGCTTGGATGGTTGACAACAGCACTGAGGAGATGTTCCATGCTCTCAGGGATTTCGTCACGGCCTGTGAACATATCGTCAAAGTTCGCGATCTCCAGAGTCTTGACCTCTGCGAGTCGGTCCGCGATGGCCTTGCACGCGCCTACATCGTATGTACTGCCACCGAAGTTGGCTTCAGTGACGCCGTTTTCGAGGCCCTTCAAGTGAGGGGCCACGTCCTCTGCCGTCTCAAACTTCTGTCCTGGACTAATGCGAAACATTGTCAGCAGTCCGAGAACGGCGGAGGCTAAGTATTGCCTGGCGACACGAACAAGGCGACAAGCGCCACCGAGGAATCGAAGTGTGACGTCGTCACCAACATTCCTGGGGAAAAAATTCCCGAGGAAGAGATCGTTCTAGCAATCTTCTACACTATTTCTTGGGTCCTCCCAGAGGAGTGCCAATGTCCTTACCGCGGAGCTTGATCTTGAGGACACGTTCGGCCTTGGCAAGTACCTGCTGGTTGGGAACGGCTCGGCCAGACTCATAGTCGTTGATGATCTGAGGCTTCTCGTTGATTTTGGTGGCGAGGTCCTTTTGCGTTAGGCCCAGCTCCTGGCGGCCCTTCTGCATTGCCCGGCCAACATCAGCAGAGACCTTGGCCGGAGGCTTGACATTATCATCGTTGTCGATTTTGGCGAGACGCTGGCCCTCACTGGACCCGGTCTTGTTGCCTGTGGCATACTTCTTCTCGACAGCAACCACGTTGCCGCTGCGCACTGCAGAGTTTATCTGGGCGTTTGTGCGGGCCACCCGCTCGCGGGGGCCGCCACCGTTGCCGCGGGCTCTGGACCCGATGACGATGTTGGAATCCCAGTCAGTGTTGCTTGTAGGCACCCTGCTCATAGTGATGATGTACAAGATCAAAGCTGATTACTTTAGCTTCGAGAACGTCCCAGCCTGCCTTGGGTGTCTAGCGACCCAGAACAGCTTGGTAAAAATACCAGCAGTGTTTTCGAATGGAGCTGTGCCAGGATTGCTTTCTCTCAGGCAAATTTCTTTTATCTCCAACGTGAGCGACGTTGTGGCCTAACGATGGTTATCGTGTGGCATTATGATCTTGAATGCCTTGAGCTGAGCCGTAGCGAAATCATGAGCTTTTACTGCTAAATCACGCTGTGCTTTGCGGAAGCAGGTTGCGCTTGGCGAAGTTGGGCCTTGAAGCTGAACAGCTCCAATGTCATATAAAGCGCGAGCACAGAATCGCCAGAGCTAGCGAGTAGCTAAAGCTCCTCGATGTAAAATGCTAATTGGCCAGTGATATTTTGTTCGGCAGCTAGGCAATCATCTCCAAGACTGCGTGCAGACCTTAGAATGCGCAGTAGTCGCATGATGTCTTAGTCTTATTATCCCTTAGTCAAAGACCGAAGACTGGGCAGGCCGCTCTAGATGGTGGACCTTTTGAGCTTGGCAGTTTGCCGAGGAAAAGGGAGTGTTCACGAAACCCCCGCAAAGCTCTTTTTCGACGAGGAAATTGGTGTACGTGTCGTGCTGGCCAAGCCTGATGGAGTCGACGTGCATCTACACGCGACGGTTGTAACGACCCTGGCAAGTGACAACTTCACCATCTTTGAGGACACACTCAACGAGAAGGACGCTCGGTCAACGGACGCAGGACTCGAGTGGATACCGCGGGTCCACATCAAGCACTCTCGCGGCCGCGACGACGCGTTCCTCGAACTGACTGCCGTAGCCGTTAAGCGACGGCAACCCGAGACCAGTCCTCAGAAATCCCAGTTTCTGCCGAGTCTTGTCCCTGTGGGGTCGTCATTTTTTTCGGACCTAGACTTTGTGACACCGGGGACCGAGGTTGCCGAGTCTCAAAGCACGCTGAAGCTTCACGGCAAAGAACCTTTGGATTTTGACGACGAAGTTGGACGTGCGTTTCTCAAGTTTCCCCTTCAGTCTGTTTTGGCAATGGGACTACGCTGTGTACGGCCGCTCCTTGAAAAAGACCGCCTGCTGTCGCAGCTCGACGTCGTATCCAAGGGCCAAAGGCTCAATATCACTGAGCTCAAGGTAACACTTTATCAAGGGGTGGTCATTCCAATATCGAAGCTATTTTTGCCGCTTGTGGTTGGTCCAGGCGGCTGGCACTCGCTCGCTTACAACCTCCAAACACTTGTAGCGGCATCCAACGGGGTCAGCACCGAGGTTACCGTCACCATGGCGTACGAGGTAGTATTACAGCCTACAGAATGTGCTGTTCCTATTGTGAAGACTACGTGGGTCACTACGGTTGACTTTCAGGACACTAGCGGGCCCCTTCCTAGAACACCTGTGCTGGGACTAGCTCCATCGCCGTCAATGCCTCGGCATAATTCATCCGTTTCGCTGGCTTCTATGGGCTCCAGTCTCTCCGAGAGTGGACGCACGCGCGCGGCGCTAGGAGGCGTCACGATATTCTTGACAGGCCCGAACTACGTTGATCTCGGCCAGATCTTTGAGTGGCAGCTCACCGTATTTAACAGATCTTCACGCACGCGTAAGCTCGTTCTCTCGTTCCAGTCGCGCGACCAATACCAGCCTCCGCTTCCACGACCCACTGACCGAGCCCTAGTAGCCGACCCAGTAACACTTCAGCGACGAGTGGAGGCGTACCAGGCCAGTCTTGGTGGTGATAACGGCGTGATTCCTCTGAGCAACGAAGTTCGCATAGGCCAGTTAGCAGGACACTCGTGTTTTGAGGCTCGCGTTTGCCTACTGGCACTCTCCCCGGGGAAGCATTCTGTGGAGGGAAGTACCGTCATAGACCTGGCGACAGGCGACATGTACGATGTGGGTGAGCTTTTAGAAGTCGTGGTGAGGGACTCGCCGCGGCTATGACCCTTATTTATTCTAGCTGTTCTGTTCCCAATTCTAATGGGACCCCCCACAGTGAATCAGAATACGTATATTTTACATACTTTGTAGCCCAGTTCTCTGGAATCGACGTGTGTAGATTTTTCTGACTCCCATCGTGCTCAGTCGCGGCTTTGCGTTCATTGTCATCATGATATCAGTGACCAACGAGCTGGCCACCACGAGCGTAAGTCTTGCCCGAGCAGCAATTGCTAACCGAGCCCATCGCAGAATCGCAGCTAGAGACACTGGTCCAAGAAACGCTGGCAGTGCCCGTAGAGGAGCTGGAGCAAGGCGTTTCTAGGCTCCTAGAGAAAATTGGAGACTTTCCTGAGGCAACAAGCCACAAATTCGTAGCCACGGTCACAGACCTCGAGAGTCTCACACAGGGTCCCATCACAACTGTCACTGGCGCGCGCTGGAGTAATCAGCAGGACGGCACATGGGCGTACAAACTGGACCGGCCGAACCCGCGCCTGGTGGTCCTCACTTGGGTTCACGTCTAGAACCTGGTATTCAGGAATCATAATATATACGCTGCAAAATATGTTATACTATCTGAGGTGCGCGACCGCGTTCTTGAACAGCGATTGCCACATATAAGCCTCACTAAGGATGAGCTCCATCTCTTTGTCGGACCAGTTCTGGGTAGGTGGGGACTGCAGAAAGATCATAGTGTCCTGAAAATCCATAGTTTTGATATCTTTCGCCCACCGCTGAAGAAAGGCTGTGCACACATATACGTGAAATTCAGAGAATCCTTGCGAGCCTTCGGCCAGATACGTATCCCAGATTCGGACAATGCAATGCATGGGCATCTCGCGCATGAGGAGGCAGTTCATCCACCGAAAGCTAAACTGCATAAACTCTATGCCCTCGCGGCGTAGATGGTCCACGAGGTCTTTGTCGACGCGCTGGCACACGTCATGCAGAGTCGCGACCTGCTTGTGGATGCCCGGCTGAGCATGGATGTAGTTGTCCTGAATACCGTCCAGCAGTCGTGTTAGGCACCAGTAGGTATCAGCCTCGACGGCGTCCCGGTTCTCTTTAGACAGGATGGCCGGGTCCGATGTTTCGACATTGTTTAGCCCCACATACTGACCCAGAAATGTCTGGAAAAACGGCGTGACAAGGTCGTTGATGCCCTGGACATAGCCACTCGCGGGATGCCGGATGGCCCACAAATATAAGATCCGCTCCAAAGCTCGCTGGGTCTCTTCTCGTGCATACAGTGGGATGTGCGGGTTGGTACGTGGCACGTCGATGGAGATCTGGTGCCACATCTGCTGGTCGAGGCCCCGGCTAAACGCCTGCTCGACGCCTTCAACGTATTCTTGGCGTTTGCGGGCCAGCGCACGGGCCCGCCGTGCTGCTGTTTGCGGTAGATACCCCAGCAGGTGCTTCCAAGTGTCAGGACGCAGCTCTGCTGGTACTCCGCTGTACGCTAGCTTGCGTAACTGGGCTATGTCGACGATGGGCGCACTTAACACGTTCCTAAACCGCATGATGCGCGATATCGTGCTATTCAGCACCTCTACCTCGGCCATTGCTGCTGTCTCTGCATTCCCTACCCCAGAACCTGCGCGGGGACCTCGTGCATTACTTTCGTACGGTTGCTCGATATTGGCGTCCCAATCGTCGTCCAGATCAAAATAACCACCCGCAGCTCGCCAGTTCTTGCTTTTGCCACCACGTTCTTTCCGCGGCGACTTTTCTGTGACGGGGGCCTTAACGTGGGAGAATCCGCCCACAACTTTTTGCTGCGAATCCGCCACGTCCTCGTCGAGGGAGCTCCCCATGTTGGCTATGCGGCGAAAGAATGCTGATGCCGGCGCACCGCGGCCCCCGCCTTCTCCAAAGACGTATTCTGAACCACCATGAACCTCTGCCATCTCCAGCTTCCTCATGGCTGGATGGTGGTCAGCGCTTAGTGAGCCGCGACCGATTCAAGTCGCGGTCCAGTTCGCTTGTCACGTAGCGATCACGTGACATACAGGCCAGTTGATCCGGGATTTTTTGGCAGCCTTGCAGATTTCTTTGCTTTTAATGGGCGCTCCTGTGACTGCCTGCAAAACTATTTTGGGGGCAACTATTGCCAAGCCCTTTGCTGAGGAACTCCAGCAGGGTGTTGAGAGACTGGCCTCCAAGCCCGTCCTGGCGGGTTTCCTCGCCAACGATGATCCAGCCGCACGCATATATGCTCAGTGGACAGAGGCCATGTGCAACGACATGGGCTTTGGCTATCAGCTCCGTGAGGTTTCCAAGGACAAACTCGAGGAAGCGATTCTCCAGGCCAACAATGACAGCTCGGTGAATGGTATACTCGTGTACTTTCCGGTGTTTGGGGGATCTCAGGACAAGTACCTTCAGCAAGTGGTTGCACGAGAGAAGGATGTCGAGGGCCTGAGCCACATCTACATTCAGAACATGTACCAGAACGTACGCTTCCTCGACGAGGCGAAGACGCAAAAGAGTATCCTGCCGTGCACCCCGCTGGCAGTGGTCAAAGTGCTCGAGTACCTCGGGGTCTACAACGCAGTCATTCCTTATGGTAACCGCCTGTATGGTAAGACCATCACTGTGGTCAATCGCAGCGAGATTGTCGGACGCCCACTGGCAGCGCTGCTCGCCAACGACGGCGCGGTAGTGTACTCCGCAGACATTTCCGGCATCCAGAAGTACACCCGCGGTGATGGGCTAGCATATATCAAACACGAGGTCTCTGACACCAGCCTGAGTCTCAAAGAAGCTGCGCTCAGCTCGGACGTTGTCATTACCGGCGTGCCCTCTCCCGAATACAAGTTCCCGGTCGAGTACATCAAATACGGGGCCGTGTGCGTCAACTTCTCCACCGAAAAGAACTTCAGCCCCGAGGTCAAGACACGCGCATCACTATACGTGCCCACTATGGGCAAGGTGACCATCACCATGCTGCTGCGCAATCTGCTGCGCCTGTACCAGAACCAGGAGGCTCGTCAATAGACATGCAATTACATATTTAATAGAGGCTAATCCATCATCCGCATTAAAACGCTTCGTCGTCGGATCCATCTGTGTAGTCCACCTCGTCTACTTCAACGTCTTCGCCGTCGGACCCATCGATCTGGTCGTATTGCCGCTTCAAACCCTTCATCTTACGGGTCTGCAGCTTGCCAAAGTCTTGCTTGGCCATGTGCACGTGGCCGACCTTGTCGCCCATAATGTCCATTCCGACATTCTTCTTGGTCTTCTCCTCGACGCGGGCCCGCTTGGTCGCCTGTTTCTGCATGTCTGGGTTCGGCAGCTGCACGCGGCCTACCTTGAAGTCAAACCGAGGCCCAATTTCATCGAGCTCGACCCGTGGCACCTTGGGAGTATTGCTCTTTTTGGTCTTCAGCAAGTACACGCGGAAGTATACGCGTGGGAGCACGCCTGTGTCCTCGTCTACGTCCTCGGCCGTCACAGAGATGACGTGCTGCAAACTCGACGGGTCGAGCACAGGGGTCTCCTGGCCGCGGAAAAAGTCTAAAAACAGGCTCTTGATCTGCTTGTACGTGGGGTGGCTCTCGAACACAGCACCGTTGAAGTCGAAGATCGGCTTCATACCCACATCGAACGAACCGGTTCGGAATTCCTTGAGGAACTTGGCAGACTCAATGCTCAGCTCAATCATGTCATAGAGCTGGTGGCTGAATGTGCGAGCGAACGTGAGAGTATTGGGCCGCTTTTTACTGTGTGTCGCCAGCACAATCAGCGACGAGTCGTTCTTCTCCGAGAAAAACTCGATCGACGTTGGGTCTTCGAACGGGCGGATCTCGTTTTTGCGGTGGAATCGCTTTGCGTCGGGCTTCTTCAGCGCATGCAAATCGACGAGGGCGTCGTGAAGAACCCGATTGCAGGTCGAGCCCGGCACAAAGAGTGCCTGCTTGGCATTCTCAATAATCTTGGGCGCCCGTTTGTCGAGCGCTCGCTTTGAGCGCGCGTTTTTGGCCTTGACTGTGCGCAGCATTTGTTCAGATTAGTTGCGAACAAATTTCACTCCACAATGTAAGCACTTCAGCTCCTGCTGACTTGACGACTGGCCACGAGGATGTCATTTCGGAACGTGAGGCTGGCAGCCTACGAAAAGCCGATTTTTGCCGGCACTGCACCGGAAACGGACGGCACGGTAGTGCCAGCCGAAGAGTCGGTGCACCATGGTTCCGTGGATCTTGCAGAGACGGGCACGTTTCGGGTTGTTTTGCTTCCAGCCCGGCCATCAGTGCTCGAGGACGCGGGCCTCCAGGCCAGCGGTGCCCTCGATCCGGCTACAGGCTGGGCCCTTCTTTCTGCTGAGACGGGGTGCTACGTGTGGAAGTATGCACAGGACGACCCATCACCCAACACTTTGTTTTTCAGTTACGAGAATGAGGAGCGCGGGCTGGCTACGTTTGTGGCCCCTGCACAGAGTGAGCAGGAGCCGGGACTTCTCACTGTATCCATGAGTGGCACAATTACCTATTGGGAGTCCGTGGGGGGTGCTGTCGCGGACGGCTTGTTCCAGAGCGGCAACAGCTCGAGCGTCGAGCTGCGCCTCTCAAGCAGCGACCACGTCACGCATCTCACCACTGTGGATCCACTGGGTGCCGTTATTGCCACCGCTGGTGGTCGGCTCTATTTTGTGCGTCTGCGGGACCCCTTCGGCAAGCAGACGCTCCATGTGGCCCCTATGAAGGGCCGTCATTCTGGGTTCTTGTCCACCATCAGCGACAGTTTGTTCACAGCCACATGGCAGCGCGGCGTAGTTTGCATTGCTCCTGGCCCTCTACTCGATGGTGCAGGAAGACAGGTGTTTATCGTGAATAACCAAGGATCAATAGCACTCTGGCAGTGCGGGACCAACGGCACGGTGTCTATGCTCACACAGGCAGATCTGGGCTCTCGAATCTGTGAAGAGATTAGCGTGCTATATCCCCAGGCATCCAATACGTTTTTGGTGCATGACCTGGTTTCCCGATCCTCGGGGAGTGCGTTCCTGCTAGCTTCATTCCATCCAAACTCTCTTGAAACGTTCTATCTTCTCGTGTCGCTTAGGATTGAGCTCAGGGATATCCCTACTTTTGATGTCGTATCCACTCACAGACTGCAGTCGTACACTACCGAAAACACTTCCCGACCGCACCTTCTCCTCCCAGAGCCTGAATCTGTCATTTACATCGTCTTTGAGAATGCCATAGTACTGGTCGACTCCACGAACAAGTCTACAGCAGAGAATGCCCGTTGGGAAGATGTTTTGTTTCTCAAAGAAAACGTCGTGGTGTATAGCTCTGCAGCGGTGGAGAACGGCATTGTGATGGAGGCCAACCAGGGAATGATGTGTGTGAAGCTCAAGACGTCATCCACGGCGACAGAAGTGGCACTGCCGTCGGTGGGCCCCATTAGAGCAAGGTTGGAGCAGGCTGTCTTTTTCGCTGGTAGAAGCAATCCCCTGGACTTCGCGCTTGGCGCAAAGCGCGCTTATAATGAAAACAAACTCAACGCAGCAGTGATTTCTCTGGTTACTGAGATTGCCCTTGGCAAGACGAAATACATGCCACCGCTACTTTCATCTGTGGGCGAGTATCTCGAGCTGCGGCGCAAATACCTTGCAAAACTGGCGAAATATATCAGGGCCAACTACGATGTAGACAGCAATGTACTGCTCTACATCCAGGACACACTCCAGAAAATTGCCTGTGCAGCATCGCTATGGACCCAGATAGATGGCGACCAGACACTGGCGAATACAGTGCAGGGTATTGTCAAAACAGACCTTCATGAGTGGTTTCGATCACATGTTCTGAACATTCCCTCTGTGATTGTGGCGCTCTCAACCAGTGAGAAAAATATAGCCGCTGTTATCATAAGTTTGCAAGCTGCAGACCGTGCCACCGAGCATCTTTCACTCCTCAATATGTACAACTACGATGGTACCAAGTGCCCCTGGCTTGCGTCAGATGAGATATTTGCTGTTTTGGAACGGCTGGCTCATCTAGCGGGGAGCATCAAGGATAACGTGCTTGTGGTTTCTCTAGTTGAGCTCCTCTGCGGGACTAGCGCTGCTCGCTGTGAATGGCTGCGCAAACAGGATCCTCGAGGAAGTGCCGAAGTGCAAGCCAAGACCGCAGAGGCTCAATCCAAGTTGCTTGGGCTGCTTTCGGCAAGGGGCCTGACTGAAGACGCATTGAAAATAGCTGAGCGGTTCTCAATACTGGAGCCACTCGCGACCTTGTTGAGTGACGAATGGCTGGGAACAGTGGATGAAGGTGTGAGCGCTACAAACCCCCACATCCAGAAACTGTACCTGTTTATAGACCGTTTTGGGTACGACTTTGCCAAAATTCTGTTCAGCCAACTTGTCGAACAGAAGAAAGTCAAAGCTCTGGTCAGTGGATTTTTGCCCACCTATAAAGACTATGTTGAGCGGTATATGCGGTCAGATGCCACGCGACTATTGAAGGTGTCATGGGCCCTGCAGATCAAAGATGGCAAGTCCATTGCTGCTGCTAAAACACTTGAAGCCGCAACAGGCAATGAGAAACACTCAATACCCAATGGGCAAATATTAGCTGGCCTCACAAAGCTCGCAGGTCTCTACACATCCCAACAGAGTCTCGTTCAGTCCGCAGATCAGAAGCTCGCTACGTTCAATGCGCAACCGCTGTTGAGAGACCAGCTTACTGGTTTTGGAAAATCAGTATTGAATATCGTCCACCGTTCTGGTGTGTCGCAAATCTTGGAGCATCAAGCGGGCGGTAATACGCTGAAAAAGGATATTCTGGCGACAGGGCCAACTTTGGATCTTCTGACTTTTCTGCCTACCGATAGCGCAACATCAACATACAACTATGCTGCCGCCTTCGCAATTCTTGCTTCACTGAAGCCAAGTGGGTTGACCACTGCGCGCACTCATCTTGTGTATCAACAGCTAATTTTGCACACAGACTGGTCAGCCGTCTGGGATTTTATGGCGGAAAAAACGGTCTCAGAGTGGGAAACTTGGATTGCCGACACGACATTATACAAAACATTCGCGGCTGGCCCGCTCAGTGTCGAAAATCGGGTATGGGAAGGAGTGAGAGAGCCTTCCTCGTGGCAGGTAGCTACAGACGACGGCACTCTCAAGCAGTTATACCCTTGGGCATCTAGCGCCACCATCAGTGCCATTAGCAGTGATTTTTGTCAATTCAATCAACAGATCAAGGAGCTTTTGGACAGGCAGGGTGACATTAGCCGGTGGATCATTGCTATCGCCTCGAAGGCTCAGCAAAGTCACGTTAGCGACAATAAGCAAAACAATTCGATGGAGTTAGACTGAAATGTAATAAAAGGAAGTGTTATTTACTTGCTCGGTTGCATATTTGAGTGCTTGGGTACCTTGATCAATTTGCGGGGCGAGCTTGCACCATCCACGGCCTCGCTTGTTTTGGCCAGCCAGAGTGTTCGCGACCAGCTTTTGGCAACGCCGGAGGCTGCGCGGACTTGGTGCTCAGCGCGCTCTAAGTTAGTTGCCATTGTCTCCACTTGCTTTCGCAATCTCTCGGAATCAGCGCTGAGCTGCTGTAGCTCGCGTAGCTTGTTCTGTTTACTGGGAAGCTGGTCAGGCATGCGCGTTACTTAGAGGTGCAGGCTATGTCGTAAACATGGGGGGGCGCGTGATTAACAAGTATACAGCAAAACCGCACCCACCCGTGTTTATCAGCCTTTATCAATTCACACCCGGTGACGGAAGTTAGCAGGAGAGACATACTCAATCTAGGAGCAGCCATTAAAGCACAATGGCAAAAATAACAAACCGTGGCATCTTGAATCACAGATGCGTGGATCACAGGTTGGCGAAACTAGAGTGTCCCATTGGCAAAAGTCGTGCTAAGGGGTCGGCTCCAGAATTTCGCGCTCTAAAAGGAAAAATGGAGCAAATTGAGTCGCGCCTTGAAAGCCTCAATGCCACTTTGGCGAAAGGTTCAGAAGCGTCTCTAGTTGCGACCACCAGTTGCACCGTCAAGTCTCAGGATCCCAAAGCGATTGCCGTAGCATCGTTGGACGCTATAATCCCGCGACTGCTAGAGCCTCTGCTGCTCGAGTTCCGAAACCAGGTTAATATATTTTTAATGAGAGGAAGGGCAACGGAAAGCCCCATTAAGAAGAATCCAGGCTTCGGGAAGAAAGATCAACATGCACGCTCCCCTGGGAACGTGTCACTAGGCCAGTGTGTTCCCAATTTGGCAGCGCCCACCCAATGCGCTTTGAGCCCTGCCCCAGACTCCTCGGGCCCATGCGGCCTAACTAACGGGAATGTGAATCACGGGCCACCACAAGCCAGTCATCTCAGTCCCCAAAAGAGGGCGGGGCCCAAACCGCGACTTATCCTTAAACCCTCCTCTACCCGGCACTCACCTCGTAGATGCCGACGTGCACGAGCAGTGGTAGACTATGCGCAGCCTCGCTTAAACACGAAGCTGCGACGCAAGTGATGAATCAGAGCAGTACGTAGCAAATATGGTCAGGAAACGGCCAAGCAGTTTTAAGCGTGGATATAGCTATTTTAATTACATCTAGTTGACAAGGGCGGATGCGGTAGCGGACTCGTACTTCCAGTTGGGAGGAAGAACGCCAGCTGTGCGATAATAACGAGCAAGGCGGTGGATACGGGACTCCACGAGAATGAGGCGGAACTTTGTGTCCTTGTCCTTGCGGTTCCGCTCCAAGTGCTTGCGCATGGAGACAGCCTTCTTGATGAGGTGGTAAAGGTCCTCAGGAATCTCAGGGGCAAGACCGTTACCTTTAAGGATGCGGAGAATTTTGTTACCGGTGGCGATCTTGACCTGGGGGACACCATGGGAGTCACGGAGAATGACACCAATAGCGGATGGTGTGAGACCCTTACGGGCGTACTTGATGATCTGCTCCTCAACATCCTCAGGAGTGAGCTTGAACCAGCTGGGGTTTTTGCGGGAGTATGGGATAGCCGAAGCCGAGATTCCCTTGCCAAAGCTGTGCATGCGACCCATGATGAATGTCTAGTGAATTCCCAGCCCAACGTTTGTCAATGAGTCGAGGGGTCCGAGTTGTTCATGACTGTACAAAGCCCTGTGCCCTCTTCTCCGGATGCCAGGTTGAATCATTTGCGATCACGTGATTTGATGTGTTCATGTGATTTCGAACTAACTACATATCTGTCAGAATTCCTTGGATATAATTGAGAAAAGCCACTAAATTCCATCTCTGGAAGTTCCCCGTGGGGTTATGGCAGACTCCCAATTGAGTAGTAGCTAAGAAATATCATTGGACCTATATTATTGTTAGTGCTCAATAGACTCGAAGAATTGCTTCCATTAATTGATAGGCAGCTCCTTGCCTCTCCAAAGAATAATCACAGAGAGTAGGTCAACCTCGGGCCCTGGTGGTAAGGCTGTCAAGCCACAGAAACTTTGCTACTGACTCAATAATTAAAATGGAATAGATACATGGGGTTAGACGAGCTCTCTAGTTGGTCGCTTGTTTAGGCGTGCCACCGTTTAGTGGCCGGATATTGAAACCAACCTCTTTGAGCATCACAGCTATCAAGTTGCCCACGATGGTGAAGAACCTTCTTGTCCAAGGTATACGTTTCATGACAGCTGGGTTGGCCTGGACTAACCGCACAATGATAAGAAAAGTGGTCAGGGCCGCGGCGTCAACTACTAGCCGGCGCAATCCCTCGCCTAGCCTGAGGAGTATGGTCGTGCTGCTTTTTTGGGTCCATGCGAGCCAGTACTTGAAAAAGTCGTGAATGCTTGGTGGCTTATCCGGGTTGGACTCGGGCACGTGAGGCAGTCGACCCTTGCGCGTGTCGTACCTCTGTCTGATAGAATTGATCTCTTCGTTGATGCTCTCCAGCTGCCATGCCACGTCCTGCTTCCAGTTCGCGTTTGCAGAAACAGCTTCCTCGGGAGCATACTCCGACTGACCGACCGCGGGACCATGGAACGCGTTTATGGGGCTCAGCGGGACCTGTCGGCCTACGACGGGACCCGGAGCCCCGTGCTCCGGCTCAAAGTCCGTGGCGCGCTCTGTTCTGTCACCTACGCTGAGGCCAAACTCGGAGTATGTTGGGCGTCTCAAGAACTGGCTGTAAGCGGAATTGTTGCTAGCCAAGGACCACGTCCGGCTATGAGACTGCGGCATCTCGGGGGTGCCGCTCTGTCCGCTCTGAGCCGCCACGTAAATGGCCTGGAGCTCGCTCACCAGCGCCTCGGACACGGGGGTGCCGGGTGAGACCTGTCGCATCGTCTCCAATAAATATTCTATGTACTTCATTTTCGCCTCAGTGCGCGTGAGCCCGTGCTGAGCGTGCCATGAGTCCCACTTGCGCCTGTCTCCCTCATCCTGCGGGGTGTCGCCTGTGGGCCGTGACATGATGCCCTGGACATCACCCTCAGTCGCCTGCTTGTACAGCCCGTAAAGGGTTGTGCGACTATCTGGCGGGGGCCTGCCCACCCCATTGGACGCACGCGACATCGTCTTGATGGTCGAAATCGCCTTCACAAAGGCATGGTCCACTGCCGACATTGCCTGCCAGTGATTACAGCAAAATCTAGTTCAGTCTTGTCATCAAGACTTTGCGCGGCCAAGGTCAGGCAGTAATCGCGTACATTGAGCTGATTGAACATGGCAATGTGCCAACAAAGCGCAAAGCAGGCGTTGCCTCTTGCCTACTTTTTTAAGAGAGTGGTAAACATATTGTTATATTCTAAGGGGGTATAGGTTAGTTAATTAGGTCACAGAGCGCAGGTGCAGCTCACCTTTATTCCACTAGGTCTAAAGGGTAAGAATTGACTACGTAGAAAAGACCGAAGAGGCGAACTGACGGCTGAACCCCCCTTAAACAGCTGCTACGAGTGCGTGCGCTCCATGGCACCTAAATCGGTCGGTCTACAAAATGCCAGCTCTGAATAAGCCAGACGCGGACAGCTACCGCATGCTCGTGCTCTTTCAATGTGCAAGATGCAAACGAGTGGTTGGTGACTCGCGAGACTGGCTCTGTGCAGTGCCAGAGCTGAGCTTGGCTGTGCTTGCCCACGTCCCTCCGCAGTCGGTGGACCTGGGAGACGAGGTACTCGAGGTCAGCGACGCGAACGCCCCCGACTGCGGCTCCACGTTTCGCGAGATCAAGTGCCTCGACTGCGCTGCAGTACTGGGTAGATTTTACAAAGTTGCTCGAGGAATTGATCTAATTCGGCCTCAGGCCTACGCGTTCAACGTGGATGAGATGTGTTTCTACCAGATGGACGGGCAGGTGACAGAGACAGACATAAAAGTCAGCAGCCAGCCAGATCTGGAGCTAGCCGACCGCGTGGAAAAGCTTGAGCGGCTCGTGCTGCTCCTGTACACTAACCAGACGACTGCCAAAGACACAGATGCCTCCCAACATTCGTGAATGCCTGAGATGTTCGACTACCTGGAGATATGCCCGTAATTATGCACTGGATGCTGCTAATAAAACACCACTAATATGCCTTCAGCACTGGTAATGCCCGGAGGCACCAATAAATTATTTCCGTTTCCGGCGACGTTGCACACGGGCGATCTCTGCCTGCGAGACCGTGATACCATATTGTGACGCCTTGCCCACGCTGTTTATCTTGAGCCCGCGGTCGCGGGTGCGGAACTTTTTCTTTCTCTGCTCGCGGGCTAGAATGATGCCGGCTTCTTTTGCGTATTCCTTCTTCTTCTCAGACCGCTCCTGGGCCCTTGCTTTCATTCCCTTGGCAATGCCCATGGGAATTACTTGGGACGTCCTCTTAGCGCCCGCCTTCTCGAGGCGGTCTTCCAGGATCTTTAGGCGCGCCTTACCTATGTGTTCCATGGGATCCCCCATACTGATGTCTGCACCCGTGAACCCCTGGTGCTCTGATAAGATGTGCGACTCTTGGATGAGGCGCTGGAGGGCGAGATCGTTAGCCACATCGTCGTCCTCCCCCTTTGACCTTTTCTTGTTCTCTTGCGGGGGACCTTTCTTAGGGGCCAGCGCGCTCATAAACCTGCTGCGCTCTTTCTGCATTTCTCCGACCGAGGACGCGCTCTCGGTATGTCTCACAGTAATCGGGCCAGAATCATCGCTTGCATTCTCTCCGTCATGTTCTTCTCCTTCGCTGAACTGGTCTCCCGACACCTCGGAGTGGTCGCTCGACCCGCTTTCTGACCGGCTTTCCGACCTGCTATCCTCTTCAGAATCGGGCTCACCTTGGTTCTGCTGGGTTGGAACAACCGGCGCGCTCCACTCTGTCCCGAACTGGGCTTCGAAATGCTTTCGCAAAGCGTCGTCCATGATCGACTTAGGCCAATAAATCTACACCGATGCTGACTGAGCGGTGAAAACTGGGTCGCTATGACGAGGTTCACGGGCTGTGTGGACTTGCATGACGGGCACGTCAAGCAAATTGTGGGCGGAAGCTTGACACAGAATACACAGGACCTGAAAACCAACCATGTCGCGGCCGAGGACAGTGCATTCTTTGCCAAGTTGTATCGGGAAAACGGTGTAACCCGATCGCACGTTATAAAGCTGGGCCCAGGGAACGATGCGGCTGCGGAGCGTGCGCTTGCGGCGTGGCTCAGTGGCATGCAGGTGGGTGGTGGAATCACGGCGGACAATGCGGCAACGTGGATCCAAAAAGGCGCGTCAAAGGTAATTGTTACCTCGTACTTGTTCCCCGGCGGTGACCTCGACTGGGAGCGGCTGGCCGCCCTCGAGAAGGCCGTTGGAAAGGACAGGCTCGTTATAGATTTGAGCTGCCGCCGGGTCAGTGATGGCTGGACTGTGGCCATGGACAAATGGCAGCGGCTGACTTCGTTTAAGTTGACTGAGGAGTCGGTGACATCCTTGGCAACCCACTGCTCCGAGTTCCTCGTGCACGCGGCAGATGTAGAGGGCCTCTGCCAGGGCATAGACGAGGAACTTGTGCGGTGCCTGGGCCGCTGGTCGCCGCTGCCAGTGGTATATGCTGGAGGCGGCCGCAGCATATCAGACCTGGACCTAGTGAAAGAGCTCAGCCACGGGCGCGTTGACCTTACATTTGGAAGTGCACTGGACATTTTTGGCGGAACTGGTGTCAAGTTCGCCGATGCAGTTGCCTGGAACAAGCAGCAGTGACCTGAAGCGCTCACCCCGTGTAATTATCTGTACATTAGATACCAGTATATATATATATATATATGTGTATGTTACAATAAGGAAGGACTCAATACCACTGGTTATAGTCGTCCTCGTCGCCCTTGTCCAGCGCCAGGACCACCTCTGCGAGCTTTTTCTGGAGCACAGAGATGCCGCGCTCCACGACCTGATCAGGCTTCAGTTGGCCAACGGTCTCAACATTTACATAAAACTGGGACGGTTTCGCCTTGTAGTCGAAGGAGCCATCCTGAGGGGGCTCTTCCCAGTCGGTGTTGGCGGACTTGGGCCACTCTGTGTCGGGGTCCTCTTCGTACCAGAGGTGGGTGTCTTTAAGCTTGTTCCAGGGGTCGTACTCGAATCCAATGGCGGCGCACGGCGACCACTTGGCATGCTCTTTGGCGATGCCCTTTTTGGAGATGCAGCGGAGCCGAAGCTCCTGGTTCTTGCGCAGCTTGCAGATCAGAACGCCGCGTTTTTCTTGGTCGGTGTAAACGGGCCGGCCGATGGTGTCGTCACGCCGCGCCGGTGTCTCGATAACCAGGTCGCTGGTGTAGACGTCCATAGTGGCGTCGGTGGTGCAGCGGGCGTTGAGAGCTAGCACCACGCTGCACTTGTCGCAGTACTGCTCGCAGTCGCAGTCTCGGGTGTAATCTAGCTCGTCAACCTGTGCGGCGTCAAGCGGGATGAGTCCGAGGCGGTGCGCAATAAACTCGTCGGCCAGCACGCTGGTGTTGGCCTCGATCTCCACAAGGTCGATGGCAACAGTGGGTATCTCGGCCAGCATAACCCGGCGCAGCGAGTTGGCGAGTGCCAGGTCTATCCCGCTGAGCACCATGTCTACATAGTCGGGCCCGACCCGCCGCACTACGACGTTTGGCGTGGCAGAGGCGCTCATCTGTGTGCCGTCTCTGGCGGTTGCAACTTGAAAGCTCTGCTGACAAAAAGAGGCTTCAGTTTACGTTTGGCAGTTGTTGGCTCTGGTCGCTCGCACTGTTCGCAATGTCGTTGCTCCAGAACAGACCACTCGCGGCAGTGGATCTGCGCTCGGAGAGCACGTTCAGAAAGAGCATCGCCCCGGGAAACGGCCGGTTACTCCCCACGTCGTACCTGATTCTCCGCGACCAGATCCTGTACCCATTTGCCCAGGGCTTTCTGTGGGCCGTCGCCAAGGACTGGTACCAGGTGTCTGCACTTTTCGTGCGGCTGCACGGCCGATCGGTCGGCAACATTGTGCACAGCTGGCTGGTGGTCAACTGGCAAGGCTGGACGTCTGCGGGTGTGAAGGTCCACCCGGCCTGACCGGGTATTGACGTTGCAGCTTCTAGCTAGCTTTATTGACATACGAAATACAAGAGTTCAACACCAACAGCCTGCTGTTAGTTGAAAAACCCCGAGTCAGTAGCGCGGGAGTGTGCAGGGCCGCCAGAGTTTTCAGTGTGTCCGTGGCTCCAGCCGCGACCGCGGTCATGGTGTCCGCCGCGCCCACGCCCACGTCCACGCCCTCTACCGCGCCCGCGCCCGCGCCCACCGCGTCCCGAGGGCATTGCTTGGCCAAACGTCTCCATGTTGAGCTGGCGGTTGTTCTGGACGCCACTGGGCGCACCACCACCCGAAAAGTTGTCAAAGAAGGACGATTTTTTGTCGTACTTGGGCCCGTCTACGTCAGGGCGCTCGCGCTCCACCTGCTCAATGCGGTCCTGGTGCGACGAAAAGTCGAACTCATCGAGGTCTTTCGGGGTAGAGGCGGCGTGACCTGGGGCTCGAGACCTGGGCTGGCGGGAGTGCTCCGCGGCGCGCGGCTGGCCCTGTGTATTTGGCTGGCTGGCGCGAAATTGTGGTCCAGAGGGCACAGCCTGAGGCTGCTCTAGGCCCCGGTGAGGTTGAGGTTGAGGTTGAGACTGGGCCTGAGACTGGGCCTGAGAATGGGACTGAGGCTGAGCCTGAAATTGCTCATGTGCCTGGGTTTGAGGCTGGACCTGAGGCTGAGCCTGAGCCAGGTGGGACGGTGCCTGAGGAGGCTGCACATGCGGCGGGTACTGTACAGGTGGCTGGGGTGGGCCCTGCGGAATCTGGTTAGTCCATATTCAGAAGGAAGGCAACAGAGGTTGTTCAGCATACCGACACTCAGAAGTCCGATTCATCATAATACTTACATCCATGACCTGTAGGTCCTTGACATCGCTGCCGCGAAACACAATATGCTCAAACATCTGGGGCGCCGGCGGGACCTCATTGACCCCGCCGCGGCGACCCTCGCTGCCGTAGCTCCACACGTGGGTCAGCGACACCGTCGACTTCTCGGACGAGATGTCGTGCAGTGTGCCCACATACCGAATATCGCTGTTGGAGATCAGCGAGATCGTTTTCCCAATGTACTGCGACATGGCAGTGACGTGGAAGGCAGAAGCTGAAATTTCGCTTTGCCGATTTCGAGTAATCAGGCTGTCAGCAGGGCCGTCGCAAGAATGACGAGCTTGCGGCCGTTCACGGCCGTGGATTTGCTCAACTGCAATCCCATCAACCTCGATGTGCTCACGGAAAACTACCATCTCGACTACTACCTCGACTACCTGTGCACGTGGCCGTCCATGTTCTTCCAGGTCGCCAGCCATCGGCCCGTGGGCTACATGATCGGAAAAAGCGAGGGCCGCGGTGCGGAATGGCACTCTCATATCACCGCCCTGACCGTCGACTACCTCAACCGCCGTCTGGGCCTGGGGAGGCTACTGGTGGACCAGCTGCGCATCAGCTCGGACGCGCCGGACCAGCGGTGCTTCTTTATGGACCTATTTGTGCGCACGTCCAACAACGTGGCCGTGGACATGTACAAGCGGTTTGGATTCCGCACATTTCGCAGAGTGCTCAACTATTATGGATCGGGCAAGAACGAGGACGCTTTCGACATGCGGATGCCGCTGGAACGGGATCCGAGCAAGGCGTCCCTCCAACGCTCGAGCCACACCGAGGAAAGCTCATACTACATGTACCGTTACGACCCACCTGCGCTCAAGTAGACTCCCATATTAGGGTTGGCTGTAGCCATGGCGGTCACAAGCCTACGTAAAATACGTAGATGGCTGCTGAGCAATTGATCAAGTCAAAATTCTATGGTCACCATAGATATGGACTAGTTTCTACCACAACTGCTCGTGACAACAGTCTGTACGGTCGACCGTACGCGACACCACCGGTTAATGCTTGTATCATGAGGAGATACCAGCACCAGACACCGGAAACACGGCGCACGGAAACACGGTGCAACGGACTACGAAAATGTGAGCCGTAATGGACCACCGGGTTCACGAAAGTTCCCCCACGGTGAGTACGGGCAGTTAATCTAGTTTGCACTGAAATAGGAGATATCCATAGAAGGGATAGCACCAGAGTGTGGCAAACAGCTTGGAATAAGCGTGAAATTATTTTAAATTACTGATTACTCGGCAGGAATGTCAACCTCGCCAGCGTTAATCTGGTCAATGATCACATGGGCGGGCTTGCCCTCAACACGAGCACCCACAGACTGGGCGGTTCCGAGAACCTCCTTGACACCGCCAACGAGCTCCTTGGAGAACGACTTGGACCGCATCTCACGGGCGATCTTGATGATCTCTGCGAGAGGGATGTTGCCGTTGTGCTTGATGTTCTTCTCCTTCTTCTTGTCGCGAGGAGGCTCTTTGAGCGCAGCAATGACCAGTGTGGATGCAGCAGGCACAACAGAGACGGCGGCCTGACGGTTCTGGATCGTGAGCTGGACAGTGACGGAGATACCCTTGTACTGCTTGGTAGCCTTGGCAATGTCCTCACCGACCTTCTTGGGGGACAGACCCAGCGGACCCAGCTTGGGAGCAAGCGCTGCAGAAGAACCGACCTCACCACCAGTGGTACGCAGGTAGATGATCTTCACCTCATTGGGGTCGACTTTGGGCGGCATGATGATGGTGGAATTCCGGCCAGGTCTGAGTGGTATCGGCTAGCCCAGCCAGAGCCCTGAGCCCTACAGCGGAACATACGCTGAGTCATACAACGGCAGGCGGATCGCCTGACTCATCCCCAACCCCAGAAACGCCCTTACCCTCTGCCGTTCCCCCGGAGTTCGCAGATTCGGCAGATCGCACACCCAATTACCGACTTCGCGCATCGAGGACTTCCATATGACTGTTCAATCCAAACAAGCGCTTCCGGCACTGTCCCCTTGGGGTAAGGCGGTTGCTGGCGCGCTCGCCGCCATGGTAGCCAATACGATGGTTTATCCACTGGACTTGGCCAAGACTCGCCTCCAGGTCCAGACCAAGCACGGCAAAGGCGACAGCTACACAAGCACTCTCGATGTAATTTGCAAGGTGTACCAGAAGTCCGGTTTCTGGGGCCTGTATAATGGCCTCGGCGGAACCCTCCTTGGAGTTGCATCCACAAACTTTGCCTACTTTTACTGGTACTCGCTCATTCGCGGCACCTATCTTAAGCGGAATCCCCGACAGACGCCCACCACGGCTGTTGAGCTCCTCCTCGGCGCCCTTGCCGGTGCACTAGCGCAGCTGTTCACAATCCCTGTCGCCGTCATAACCACGCGCCAGCAGGTTGCTGAGAAGAAAGACAGCTTCTTCGCCACCGGAAAGAAGGTCGTTGAGGAAGACGGAGTTACCGGGTTGTGGCGCGGTTTCAAGGCTTCGCTGGTTCTCGTTGTGAACCCGAGCATCACTTACGGCTCGGCATCTCGCATTCGCACGCTGTTGTTCGGCAACAAGCAGACTCTCAGCGTGGGCGAAAACTTTTTGATTGGCGCGCTGTCCAAAGCTATGGCCACGCTTGCCACCCAGCCGATGATTGTGGCCAAGGTAATGCAGCAGTCCAGTGACAAGGCTAAGCCTGGTTCTGGCAAACCTGCGACGGAAGGACTGCCCGGAAAGCCCGTGTTCCACACTTTTGGTCAGGCTTTGGCGTATCTGTACAAGCATGAAGGGTGGTTGGGCCTGTTCAAGGGAATTGGGCCCCAGATCTCCAAGGGCATTATCGTGCAGGGTATTTTGTTGGCGTGCAAGGACAAGACAGAGTTGTACATGATACTTTTCTTGCGGCTGCTCCAGCGCCGCTTTAGTGGTGTGCCCCTCGCCAGCTAGGCTACCTGGTGAATATATTTGTAGCAACCGCTTTTAGCTTGCAGGCCGAGGCCGTTGCACCTTATCGCGATAAGCCTCACGTAATCTTTGGGACGCGAGTCCAATTGTGCCTCAAGGAAACACAAATGGGTACATGGGCGCTTTCGCTGTTCCAAGCAGTTGGGACAAAGCTTCGATTTCCATTGCGTTGGCACTTGAGTTCAGTTTACTGCATTCCCTTGTACGGTAAGTGTCACCGACAGCAGTGAGGCCTGCTGACTTTAACGGCAGGTGGACGCTGTGCTGACAAGAGGGGGACGCGCGAGGCTTGGTTGATAAACAGGCACTGCACGCGGTTCGCGATGTAAAAGGATATGCAACCGACTATGGACTGTAGTACCATATCAGACATGGTGCCTGCGACGTGTTTAAATGACTGCATTGATCTAGTCCTCCTGTGAGGACCGGATCGGCTGCACAACATGCAGCCCTAACATCAGCATGTCAAGTAGCGAGAATATAAACCAAGCAGGTTGCATGCGGCCTGTAAACGCCAATGCCGCCTACGACCGTTGCGAGCACGCCTGAAAGCTGCAAAGTACTGCGGGATCCTGTAAACCTGAGCCACTATTTATCGGCCACTGCTCGCAGAAGGAAGGCGAATGCGTACAAATTGTTCTACAAGTACTATGATATCCCTGGTCTCCAAGACATTTCTGGGGGACTTCCTAATGCTTCACTATTTCCGTTTGATAGTCTGAGTGGCCAGGCCCTGAGCTCGGATCGGCTAGAGAACCCAGGGGCCAGCGACATCCATATCAGCGCCTCGCATAAGGACCTGGAGGAGGGTCTACAGTACGGACAAGCGACCGGTCTGCCAGAAATGGAAAAATGGGTGGCTGAGTTCACCGAAAAGTACATAGCCCAGGCCCCTTATGCCGGTGGGTTTAAGACCCTGTTGACTATGGGGAGCACAGACGGGTGGAACAAGGTGCTGCAAGTTCTGAGCGACGAATGGCGTGACACTGACCCAGTATCACAACGGTCAGGCCTCATAGTGGAGGAATTCACTTACGCTCTAGCAGCAGAGGTCGCTGTTGTTCGTGGACTAACTGTGACTGGTGTAAAGATAGACGAGAAAGGCATTGTGCCCTCTAGCCTACGGGACACGCTAGAGAACTGGGATAGTTCCAAAGGGAAGAGGCCACATTTGCTCTACACAATCAGCATTGGCCAGAATCCGACTGGTGCGACGGTTCCCAGTGACCGTCGTCGGGAAATATACGAGATTTGCTGCGCGTACGACGTCGTCATAGTCGAGGATGAGCCATACTGGTGGATGCAGTATGACGTTAACACCCAACAATGCTACCTGCCTATCGATGTGGAGGGTCGCGTGATAAGACTGGACTCTTTCTCGAAGTGTTTCGCGCCTGGCTGCCGCATGGGATGGGTCACTGCGCAGCCGGAACTCCTCCGACGAATTTTCTACCTTGCAGAGGAAGCCACCCAAATGCCATCGGGATTCACGCAACTCATGGTGTACAAGACTCTCAGCAAATGGGGCCAGGACGGCTGGTGGCAGTGGTTGCGTAGCCTTAGGGACGAGTACAAGTCACGCCGGGATGAGATGGTTCTGTCTCTTAGCCGCTTTGATGCAGTAGATGGCGAGCGCGTGCTAGAGTTCTCGTCGCCCCAGGCTGGCATGTTCGTGTGGGTCAAGATCAGGTTCGATTTGCACCCTCTGCGACACAAATTCTCCAATATGGAGTTGTCACAAGCACTTTGGGTCTTTAACACTCAAGAACCGGACCCCACGCTTGTTAACCCAGGATACATGTTTGCCCCTGTAGCAGACAATGCGGCTCATATGGCAAACTTTTTCCGAATGTCGTTTGCCCCGTCTCCTAAACAAGTTATTGCCCCAGCAGCAGCGTGCGTAGGGAGGGCGACCCAATCATTTTGGAAGCTTGACGCTGCCACGATCCGCAGGCTGGCCGACAAATTCCCTAAGAGCTAAGAGGTGCACATGTACCACACGAGACTAGCCGCATTTCCGCAGAATTGCGGCCGGATTAGGGCCCCTAGTAAATCCCTTGCTATAACAACAAGTCTTCGAATGTTTAGAAAATACTAATAAAAAAAAAAACTAAAATAGATTTATTGCAGTGCTCTAGTTGATCAGCTTGAACCGTCATCACCTCTTTTTACCAGTCTTCGGCGTTACACAAGACCCCATCGTTCTCTTGTCATACTGGTTGTCCACTGCAACTGTCTATCAGCCCTCCCTATACATGATTAAAAACTCTTAACGCGTCACTCCACTTAAAGTGCTGTGTCTTAGCAGCAGGCTGAGATTACGTCAGTCGACCCCAGACTTACCGTCAGAAGTGCGACGATGTCTGGACCATCGGCATCCGGTCGCCGGCGCCGGACGCCACTCGAAGTTGGTGTGTTGGGGGTGACCCTGCTGCTATTCACGCTGTTTTTACTGACATTAATTCCTAGAGCGCCCCGGGACACACCGACCAACTACTGTCCGCAGGTACCGCGCATAGTGCCCACCGGCTTTGAGAATTCAACATTTTTTTTCGAGGGATCTTACCCGAAACGATCGGAGCAGCTGTTGACAGGTGCGGTGAAGATCCCTACTGTCTCGTATGACAACATGAAGGAGGACCCGCTCGCTGACCCACGTTTCGATGTGTTCTACACTTTCCAGGACTTTCTCATTGAGAATTTCCCGCTAGCAGCTGCGCTCGGCGAACTGGAATTCATCAACACATTCGGACTACTGTATACTTTCAAGGGCACATCACCACCCAAAACCCTGCGACCGGTGCTCCTAATAGCCCATCAGGATGTGGTGCCGGTCGACAACAAGACCACTGATCAGTGGGACCACCCACCATTTTCGGGGGCGTTCGATGGGTCATTTATTTATGGGCGGGGTACTGTTGATACCAAGAATACCCTCGTTGGAATTCTGGAGGCTGTCGAAGCATTGCTGCGTCAAGGGTGGCAGCCGAACAGGACGCTGCTCGTGTCATTTGGCTTCGACGAAGAGATTGGGGGAACTCGTGGAGCTGCGCACATTGTGGAGACACTGCGTGAGCGCTACGGCCCGGACTCCCTCGAGGTCATTGTGGACGAGGGGCTCGAGGGCATCACCCCTCGTTATGGTAGCCTTGTGGCTGCCCCGGCTGTTGCAGAAAAGGGTTTTATCGACGTAGCCGTTGAGCTGAACGTTCCTGGTGGGCACTCTTCGATTCCTCCAGACCACACGGCCATTGGCATCATGGCCATGCTAGTCAACCAACTGGAGGCCAGTCCTTTCGAGCCTTCTTTGACGGACGACAGCCCTATGATCGATTTTTACCAGTGCCTTGCAGAACACACACCTCGAATGAGCAAGGAGCTACGACGTACGGTACTGAATATCGACTACGGCACTCACCGGAGCGACTTGGTATCTCTGATCGAGTCCAACGCTGCACTACGATACACAATCAGGACCAGCCAGGCATTGGACATTTTTGACGCTGGCACCAAGATAAATGCACTGCCAGATGCGGCCGTGCTCGTAGGAAACTACCGCGTGGCTCTGGACTCTAGCACCTTCACGGTGGTGGAGCGGGTAGAGCGCTTGGCGCTGGCACTTGCCAGACAGTTTGACCTGAGTATTTTGTCGGAAGGTGAGACCCTGCGGTTGGGCAGGCACGGAGAGCTCACGATTACGTCGCTAAACGTTTTGAAACCGTCGCCGATCTCACCTTACTCGGGAGAGATTTGGGATGTGATTGCTGGTACCACGAGACACGTTTTTGAGAACGTGATTCCCCATGCTGGGACACGCAACCCTGGGGTAGTTGTGGCGCCTCGCATTATGGTTGGGAATACGGATAGCAGGCACTACTGGGACCTAACGCGGGCAATTTATCGGTTTTCTCCTATCCTCAGCCGGGACATGGCCAATTACCACACTGTGAACGAGCGTATTCATATCGATGGCCACCTGTCGACCGTCGCATGGTACTATGAGTACATTATCAACACCACTGTTGAGTAGGCGCTGAAACGATCTCCTGAAAGGCAAATGGCACCAAAATTAATCAACATATAAGGTATATTCAAGTAGACCCGGCAGTAGCGTCCAACATTGATCCTCATACTTTTAAATGCAAACCAACAGATATAGAAACCTGCAGTGAACAGAAAAAAATATATCGACACCAGCAGGACTCGAACCTGCGCGGGTATAACCCAAGAGATTTCTAATCTCTCGCCTTAACCGCTCGGCCATAGTGCCCGATTACACAATTCTGTCTTGCTGTCGGTCACATTGCGATACCCGCAGTCATGTTGCACCTATCGCAAACCCCCACCCCAGTTTCTTTGTCCAACCTGTGCTGATAACACGACGGCCGCGATGGTGAGCCTGGACGATGACAATGAGAGACGCTTTAAATGGAGAGAGATTGGTCTCATTGGCGTTGGGGCGCTGTTAATTCTGGGTGCCATTGGCGTGTTCACGCTGCACTCCAAGGAGGTTCCGCGCAGCGACCTGTGTCGGCAGGCGGAGCCGATTGTGCCCGTGGGTAACTTCCGCGACTCGTCCGGCTTCTATAGCCCAGATTATATTAACCACTCAGCGAGGCTCCTCGGCGGGGCCGTCCAAATCCCCACCGTCAGCTATGACGACATGAGCCACGACGTCAACGAAGAGCCGCGCTTCAAGGTTCTCGAGCAGTTCCACAAGTATCTGTTCGACAAGTTCCCGCTGGCTGCAGTGTACCACGAGGTCGTTAATACCTATGGGCTCCTGTACACCATCAACGGGACTGACCCGTTGCTGGCACCCGTGTGCCTGATGGCTCACCAGGACGTGGTGCCCGTTAACCCCACCACAGAGGACCAGTGGGAGCATCCACCTTTTTCGGGTGAGTACGACGGGGAGTACGTGTATGGACGCGGTGCCGGTGACACGAAAAACTCACTAGTCGGTACCCTTGAGGCTGTTGAAGCGCTTCTCTCACAGGGCTGGGAGCCCAAGCGCACTGTGATCCTGTCCTTTGGCTTTGATGAGGAGATTGGTGGCTCTCGTGGCGCGAAGCAGCTTGCAAGCACAATCCGGGAGCGCTACGGTCGCGACTCTCTGGCCGTGGTAGTTGATGAAGGCACCGGTGTGATAGACGCTGGGGGTTCCCTGTTTGCTGCCCCCTCGGTGGCAGAGAAGGGCCGGCTAGATTTCACACTGGTCTTACATACTCCCGGCGGCCACTCGTCAATCCCTCCCGACCACACCGGCATCGGTATCCTGTCGGAGCTCGTCGAGACACTTGAGGCTAACCCGTTCGAGCCGAACCTGGTCGAGGGCGGTGTCGTTGCCAGCTTCTTCGAGTGTATGGGGCAATATGCACCAGATCTTGACTCAAAGACCAGAAATGCTTACACGCACCTAGACGCAAAGAGGTTCCGGTACCAGGTGGCCAATGAACTAAACAAGGATCCCGAGACCCGATACATGATCCGTACTTCACAGGCCGCGGATATTTTCCGAGGCGGAGTAAAAATCAACGCGCTACCCGAGCTCATCGAGCTGGAGGTCGATCACCGCATCGAGGTGACCTCAAGCCTCGAGTTCGTGTCGAAGCGCATACTCGGGTATGCAGAGAATCTGGCCAAGGCCTTTGACCTGCAGCTAGAGATGGATGGCGAGAAATTCACCTCTGGAAGCTACGGCACTCTCAACATCACCTCGTGGAATGGCCTTAGCCCCGCACCGATCTCTCCCTACTCGTTGTCTGACGATATCTGGACAGTGATTGCCGGCACCTCGAAGCACGTTTTCGAAGACGTCGCTGAGCTGGACACCGTGTACGTTGCACCAATGGTTATGACAGCAAACACCGATACCGCGCACTACTGGGACCTAACGTCGCACATCTATCGCTACAATCCGGTCCTGGCGAAAGATGTCATCAACATCCACACTGTGGATGAGAAAATACGGTTCAGAAGCCACATTTCGTCGGTCGCGTGGTACTATGAATTCTTGATCAACATGTCTACGTAGTCAGGTTATTTTGTACTAGTTGTGCCTGGAGCATCTATATGTTGACGACTTTATCGCAATTACTAACACCCAAGCATGGATGTTTGTGCAGAGAACGGCGGTTTCGAAGCTCGAGTATGCACTCAGCTTGGCCTTTTTCGGCATAGCCGGTGAGATAGCGCGCATTGGGCTCATTACACTCACTGAGTTTGAGTATGGCTTAGTTCTTTGGGCAAATGTCGCTGGGTGCGTTGTTATGGGCGCCCACGCGTCGCTGGTACCCAAGAAGCTCGCCCGACGGATTTCTGTAGGGTTTTGCGGGGCTCTGACGTCTTTTTCGGGTCTAATCATCACGCTCTACGAGTATAGCCGCACGCCAGAGCAGACATGGGCTAATAAGGGGTACAGTGTGATGGCGTTCCTGGCGTATATTATCATCCAAATGTCAGCGTCTATAGGGTCATACCAGTTGGGCACGCACCTGGGTCTGTTTATCCAACGCTACAAGCTGCGGGTTAGCGATAGATTTGATATGCCTTTTTGCTATATGACGGCAGTTGCCGGCCTGCTAGCCTGGATCGCGATGCTGGTGCTCACTATAACGGTGCCTCGAGGTAGGTACTGGACTTTCTCTGGGCTATTCAGTCCCCTAGGTGTGTACGTGCGCCATTGGTTGACCAAGATGTACAATAAGGGCGATAAACGTTACGGAACACTTGCGTGCAATCTTGTAGGTACCCTGCTAGCGTGCGTGTTCACGCTACTGGTTGCCCACCCAATTGCAAGTACGCAGTTGCAACAGAGTGTACTTTATGCGCTCATTAATGGACTGTGTGGATCCATCACTACGGTGAGTACCTTCGTGGTCGAGCTGTGCACGTTGCCACTGGCCTGCAGCTACGCCTACGCGTTTGTGTCCCTGGGTGTCGCGTTTTGCTTGACGGTAATAATAAATGGGTCATACGACTGGACAAGATGACATTCTAACGAATACTACTAGATGTCATGTCGTTTTAATGCGATCGGCAGGCCTAGTACCAAACAGTTAATGAACTATATAGAACATCTATCATGAGAGCTGGGCCACCGAGAGATCTCCAGTAGCCTCTGGGTCGTCATAGAACGGCTCTTGTAGATCATAATGCAAACTTACCGAACAAAAATTCTTGAAGTAGTCGTTTTCTTCTTCAGGGATATCTTCGCTGTAAGGACGTGCGGACCAGCGCTCGCCCAAGTCAAGCGATACGCTTTCTCGGAGATTGCGGCTCTTGGCTGGGACGCCATTTTCCGCAGGCACAATGGGGGGCTTCTGGTTGCGGAGGAGCGCCCATTGCGTGTTTTTGAAGAACGGGTGTTGTTTGATGTCGGAGGCGCCTGCGCGCGAGCCGAGGCGTTTCGATTCATTTTTGATCAGTAATTTCCGAATGAGATTGCGGCAGTTTGACGAAATATGCTGGAACCCACCAGAGTCCATGAACGCAACCTCGTTACGCAAAATGTTTGTGAACGTTGCCCGTCGGGTCTCCCCTTTGAAGGGTGTGATCCCGAACAGCATTTCGTAGAGCAAAATTCCCAGCGTCCACCAGTCAACCGCAGAGGTGTGGCCATGGCCCTTAATCACCTCGGGCGCAATGTACTCCTCGGTGCCAACAAACGAGTTTGTGCGGAAGTCAGCGATGCACGCTTTGGTATCAATAGTAGGCCCGGATGACGACGAACCACCTTTTCCAGGGACCATTGCGGGTTGGCCAGCCCCACCAGACTGTTTGCTCAGGTCAAAGTCACTTAGCATGATGTGACCCGATTCGTGTAGTAGAATATTCTCTGGCTTCAGGTCGCGATAAATATAGCCCATGAGGTGCAGGTATTCAAGGGCGGCAGTGACCTCAGCCACATAAAAGCGAGCATCTTTTTCGGGCAGAGAACGCCCCTGGCGAGTCTGGAGGGCACGGAAAAACTCCCCGCCAGAGCAGTACTCCATGCATAGATAAAGATGGTCGCTGCTCTGGAACGAGTGGTAGAGCGTGATGATGAACGGGTGATTGGCCGTAGCTAGGATCTCCTGCTCGGCTAAAACCCGATCGACCTTGTTTCGTGACACCATGTCGCGCTTTGACAGCACTTTAAGGGCATATCGCTCGCCAGTTACACGTTCCTTGACTAGGTACACGCGGCCCACATCGCCGCGCCCAATCAGGGCAATCTTCTCGAAACTTGACGGGTCAACTTCCACTGAAGATGACCGCGTGGACGACTTGGAGTAAGAACGCGAACGCGGTCCGTGGGCAATCATGGTGGTCTCTGCATGTGCAGGGACCAAGGAGCTGCGCCGGCTTCCCGACTCAGAAGGGCCGGCGACAGCATTAGGTGCAGATGCTACACGCCGGAGTGTGCGGAAGATACTGCGGTCAGCCGCTGACCTCTGCTCGACGTCTGAGCTTCCTGGCTGAGCTCCTGGCTGAACAGGCACAGCCACCGGAGAAGTACCACGGGTTTGCTGAGTGGGCTGGCATTGAGACTGTGAGAGAGACCGTGGTTGAGCCGTCACGTTGGTGGCACTGCCGAGTCCTGCGGCCGCTGTGGCGATGTTGGCGATGGCCGAAATAGCGACGGCCAGACTGCCCTCCTGGCGGGACGGCGGTCGTGACGACGGCGACCGGACAGCTTCGCTTGGACCCGCGTCCGGGAATAGCGGGTCGTCCTTGTCCAGGGTATCATGCCTGTCGACGCCGGCGCCCGGGGCTACGATTGGAGGCGACGGCGTGCGATTGAGCGGAGAGGACGCGCTGACGGATCTCAGCCGCTTGAACATTGTGAACCTCTGGAACAGACCCAATGGATCAGGCGTTTCCGCGCGATCGCTATCGACAGGGCCGTGAGAGGGGGTATGGGGAGCTGGCGCAGGTCCCAAAGTGTCCTTGGGCTCAACACTATCGAGAGCCGGAAATTCCACAGGTTCCGAGGAAGCCAATGGCGGGCTAGCCGGGGAATCGGAGCCAGATCCAAGACGAAAAAGACTACGGAGCCGGAACGTGAGCGTCGATGCCACGAGTTCGCGGTCCGGCTCTAGTGTGTCGGACACCGACCTGCCCGCGGGCTGGCGCATGTGCTGCGAAGATCGACGGGGCGGAGCAGCTGGGTCAGACTGTGAGTGTCAAGCTGCGTTGTCCAGTGAAAAGACCTGGGGCCAGACGCTGGTGATTCACTGGCCGATAGAGTTGCAGATGACGCCGGTTTACTAAGAGGCTGAAAGGAGATAAATTGAGGTGCGGGGAAAACGTGTGACAGCTGCATGGGGGTTCTCGCACCCTCTGCGTGTTGTGCGCAGACTCGTTTCGACAAACTGGCGCTATTTCCTTGGGCAAAATCAATGCCGGGCTTCCCTTCCAATTCTGGCACGAGGGCTTAGTCTTATCTGACGTTCCCTCGCGTTGGCAGACTTGTGGTGGTTGGTGCAGCCCAGCGCCTAAGAGCTAGAAACGGTGGTGGCGTAGCCAGCCAGGGTTGGAATCTGAACGTATCAGCCAAGGACGTCGCGCCACCAAACATCGCACTCTGCAAATCGTGACGCCGATAACAACAAGCTGATTTTGCTGATGTCCATCGGCCGCTCGGTGTCCACGCGCGATATGTGGGGCCTTCAGGTACCCAGCAGCGCCAAACCTGCCGAGGAGCTGCGGGTGCGGCCGCTCGTGTCAGAAATGGACGAGACGCTCAGTCGCGTGCGCACCACGGCCAAGCGCCAGCGATTACACGATAAAGTGGAACGCTTGAATATTTCAATTAGAAGTGAGACGCTATCTGTGCCGGCAAAATCGTGGGATGAATACAACAGGCGCTCTGCGGGGCCCCTGCCGGTGTCGCAACTGCCTCTAGACGCACAGGATGGCGTGTTCGAGGCGCCGGCAGTCAGGAGCACCGTGCTTGTTTCGGCGGCACTGATGGCTGCCCAGGGCATCGACTCGGTGTTTTTTAGCTACTCAGAGCCAGACATGCGCCTGCGGGCTGCGCCTACACGGCTGCCTGGCTTGTCCGCCGCTGCCACGCGATCTGTGCTAGAAGTTTTCGCTGACTGCGGCTCGCTCGTCCGCCGCCTGCGCTACACTGTTGACCGCATCTGTGATCTCCACCCGCACCGGATCGCCATCGCGCTGGCCAGCGTGATAAGCAGGCAGGTGGACCACTTGGTGGTCGACATCCAGCATCTGAGCGACGTACCCATACAGCACGTTGCACCGATAATGGACCTTCTGCGTAGAGTTCACCCAGCACACTCTGCAGCCTATATGCTGGCCAAGGTTCTGGGCTGCGCGGACCTGCTAGCCCCTGCCCATCTCGATGAGATCCCGTCCGCCAACCGGTTCCTGAATGTCGCATACCAGGAGTTGCGGCGGGTGCGCCAGCAGCCGCGGCTGAGTTCTTTGCTATGGCACGTGTTGAGACAGTCGCTGGACCCTTGGCTGGTCCAAGTCAATAGAATGCTGGGCCATGACACGGGTTGTTTCATTTTGCCAGCTAGTCAGCTCATGGAGCAGCTCTTGCCAGACATTTTTGTCAGGCCGAACCAGTTTGCCCTGTTTAGTTGCGTCGATCAATTAGTCCCGGTGTTCATGCCTCGAGAGTATGCGCGTCTGGCTGTCGAGGCACTGAACTGCAGTGTACTTCTCGTGCGACACAACAAGAGCGTACCGCGTGGGCCGCAGTGCGTGTGGCCTGGAGCTCTGCAAGCTTGTGGGGTACCTGTCTTGAGGGAGCCCCAAAATGAGGATCCCTTTTCCTTGGGAGTGCTCGATAGGTTCCGCAGCCCGCTGGAGTCGATCCGACCAGATCTTACCCAGCCAGAATTGGAATATCACCTGGAGAACCCTGAGGTTGATCTTCTACAAATGCTGGCCCCAGTAAGCACCGCGAACGCCATGCTCAACGGCGCATTGTGGGACATGTTTTTGGACCGCAGCAGTATCTTTTACCTTCCCCACCACATATGGATCCTCACCCAGGTGTGTCTACTACAGAACGGCGTGCTATTCTCAGAGTTACAGGATCCTCTCGCTCTGATGACCGCGTCAGGACGGCGTCCAACTGAAGGCGAGATTAGCGAGCTGTCTACGCTTGTTGAAGATGCACTGTCTGCAGGCGGAGTTGGGCAGGCAGCAGCCCACCTTGTGTCCCTTGGTCTGCAAAGAGACGAGCGCAAACTCAGCGCATCAATCACCGACAACATCACGATTATTTATTCACCACCGGAACCTATCAACGTACTGATAACCGACCAGGTTTTGGAGACTTGCGCAGGTCTGTTCTCGCACCTGCTACGGTGGAAACAAGACGAAAGGGCTTACGCAGAGGTACACGATATGTCAAAACTGCTCGGATGTACAGAAAAAATATCTCTCATTGCCCGTACTGTGTCCAGCATAGCGAAAGAACTCCAGGATGCTGTTACCGACCGCCTCAGCTTCGACAAGTTATGCAGCCAGTTTCACGGGATCACCCAGCTGGGCCAAGCGTGTCTGGCAACACTGTGAGCTGTATGTGGTATAGAGAGAGACCTATCTATTTAACGTGACCAGAAGCGATATTGATAGCATTTTGCCAATGCGTAATAATGTATTAACATATTTTGTCTACTACGATAGCCGTGGTAGATAGCATGATATTTAGCGGCGGTAAGACCAGACGTTCTTAAGGAGACCGTCGTGCTGGGTCAGGCGGTTAAGAGAGTCGTCACTCTCGCCCTTCTCGCGGACAAAACCGCAGATAGCGTAACTGAAGTTCTGCTCGGGAATGATGTGTCCTTGTTCGTCAATCTTGCAGACGTTTATTTGAACCGCGGCATGGTCCTTCGGCTTGATCAAACGGCCGGTGGCAGAGCACTTGCGGGGGGTGAAGAGCTCGACGTTGACGCCTCTGTCGTTCTGCATGGTGGTGGGTGCGGTGACGACTCTCGCGAGAGCTTGAGTCCTCAATAGTGTGACTGCGATTAGGGCTTTACTGAACTGGTGCCAGTAGTTCACGTGATTTGGATGACTTGTGCAAAGGCAGTTCGATAATGGGGTTAGGGCCGTGTATGATTTGGTTAGTTCGGCCTTGACAGCTGGTAAAACATCGTGCAATTCCTGGGCAATGTCAGGACATAGGTTCTGTAGCGAGGTATGGGAGAAGACCAAGGTCCTGCAGGAAGCGATGCTGAAGCTTCCGCTCAACCTGGAGCTTGCGGACGGCACACTCTCGGCCGAACGGTTCAAGTTCTACCTCGCCCAGGACGCAATTTACCTCTTGGAATTTGCCAGGGCACTGGCTTTGACTGCAGCCAAAGCTCCTGATAAAGAGGATATTGCATTTTTCTCTGGGGCAGCTCAAAATTGTATTGTGGCCGAACGCAAGCTGCACGAGCACTACTTTGCAGCTTTCGACCTCACGGACCAGGAGCGCCAGTCCATCGAGGCATCACCCACGTGCCTGGGTTACACGTCGTTTCTGCTAGCCACTGCTGTCCGTGGCAGCTTCGAGGAGCTAATGGCAGCAGTACTGCCCTGTTTCTGGGTCTATCATAACGTTGGCGTCCGCATTATGGCCCAACAGAAGTTAGGTGACAACAATCCTTACGCGAAGTGGATTGAGCTCTATGCAGGCGACGAATTCGGTGCCGACGTGGAAATCTGCAAGGCCGCAGTGGACAGGGCAGCACAAGCCGCTTCAGCAGATACCCACGAACGCATGGTTAAAGCGTTTACCCGGGCGAGCGAGTACGAATGGCTGTTTTGGGACTCTGCATACAGACTTGAGCGGTGGCCCAGCGCACACCTGCGCTAAAGTGTTTGGGTAGTTATGGCAAGCAGCATCAGCCCTCTGCTCTAGCGATCTCCCACCTACTTGGCTGTAAACCCGGGCTGTTTATCCGTATACGTCATATAGAGTTACCTGCAGGACCGTTATCACGTGCTTCATGCAGCACGTGGCTGCATGTGGTCGCTGCACGTCATCCACACACATGGACACCTATATTTTTCGTTTTTGCTGGTCCCTTTATAATTCACGACCTGCGAAACCGGTCGCGAACAATAAAGGCTGGTTTTAACGGTGTCGCTGACTAACTGGGACATCCATAGCAATTGTTCAATGCCCTTCAAGGAGCGACAAGCATAAAAATGGGAACCCCAGCACAAGAACAAGGCACCCCAAGGGCACGCAAAGCGAGCCAGTCACTCAAGCTTTTTAATGAGAAGCCGGCCGAAGACCTTGTCCCTCCGCACCCTTCTGCGCCAGCCCCTAATGAGCGGTCTCCAAAGCTGTCAGCCAGCATAAAGTCGTCCAGTAGCGATACCAAGACCGAAAATACACACAAGCCGCCGCTGCTCCATGGCCGCTCGCGCAGCACAACCTCGCTGGTCGCCTACCGCCGAAAGCCGGGCCATGGCGCCGTCAGCGAGGCTACCTACGTGCCTCATCTACCAAAAGTTGGTGAAGAGGCCGACGATAAGCCTGAAAAGACCGTAGCCGTCGAGGATCCATCAGATGACTCGGATCTTACCGACGTGGAACATGATGACGGCAGTGACGGCATGAGGTACCCGCTATCTGTAGAGCTCACCCCGTTCCAACATAAGGTGGGCGGCCACACAGCTATTTTTCAGTTCTCTCGCCGAGCCGTATGCAAGACCCTTATCAATCGTGAAGATACTTTTTACGAAACTATTGAGCAGCATCACCAAGAGCTTCTAGCGTTCATGCCAAAGTATATTGGCGTGCTAAACGTCAGACATACTGTGCCTGTTGATTCGGCACATATTTCACCAGATCTGGAGCCCCTTGGCACTGCAAGCTGTGTAGGTTCTGCAGGGAAGCGAAACATGAGCTTGGGCGCCTACACTGAGGTTCTTCTTGACGATAATATTCACATCCTGCCCCATTCAATGATACCACGGCGACGACGTTTCTCGTCGAGTCCGCTGGCGGACCGTGGCCCTGAGGGTGTCGAACGGGACGGCAAGCCTTTAACGAGCACAAACGGGTCTATGGAACTCGATAGATACAGACCCTCGATAGTGCGGTGGGGCGCTACGAGCGTGAACCGTCAGCTACGGGATCTAGTGCTCAAAGAGGTGTTTAAGTGTCGCCAACGGGAGGACAGCAACTGTGAAAATAAAGATAAGGGAGCTAAGGAACTTGATGATGCAATGTTTACCATGGATGGCGAGAGCAGCGAAGCTCAGTCTCTACCTGTCTCGCCAGTGCTAGGCCCTTCACCGTCTCCCATTGCCTCTCCGCGTTTGGATCCCGAGGGGAGCGGCGGCAGCTCACTGCCAAATGTGCGATCGATGCCCCGTTCTTTTCACGGTTCGCCCGGTCGCCGCGACTACTATACTAAGACCGAGCGGTTCCTTCTCGTGGAAGACCTCACCGAGGGGCGCAAGAAACCTTGTGTCCTTGACCTCAAAATGGGCACCCGCCAATACGGAGTTGACGCAACAGAAAAGAAGCAGAAGTCACAGGAGGAAAAGTGCCGGAGCACCACCAGTAGGCGACTCGGTGTACGCATTTGCGGCATGCAGGTCTGGAACAGCAAGACCGGCGACTTCTTTTTTTGTGACAAGTACTTTGGACGTGAAGTTCTCGCTGGTCCACAGTTTCGGTACTGTTTAATGAGGTTTCTGTATGATGGGCTCACCGCGTGGTCCATCTTGAAGCATATTCCCAAGCTGGTGAAAAGGCTAGACAGCCTTTACTCGATCGTGGAGGGGCTTGTCAGCTATCGCCTGTACGGCTGTAGCTTGCTCATGGTTTATGACGCTTCCCAGCCAGAGAAGACCGATATTTCGATCCGGCTCATAGACTTCGCTCAATCCGTGACTGCTGAAGAATTCCCAACCGAGTCAGTCGCTCCTCCCAGGAAACGCGACAACCCTGACCGAGGATTTTTGCGCGGGCTGAGCACCCTGGCCAAAACGTTCCGCCAGATTTATCGGTCACTTACAGGTGAGGAATTCTCAGTTGAGAGTTTTAACAACCTTGATCCGGCCCAGTACCAGTATCTGCTTCCTAATCTCGATCGATTTAATATCTCGACTCTTGCGCCGGGAAACCCCGACTCCGACTTGTCTGGTCAGTCCGACCTTTCATTTTGAGACTGGATTGTGTAACCATTTAAAGCTATAGCTCTAGCAGACTATTATCATCTTGATTACCAAATTCGCGATGTGATCTTTCGACCTCCAGCGCGCATCCCGATTTTCTGCATTATGGCCGGCTCTTCGGCCGTGCCGTTTACGCCGGATGTCATGAAATCCTTTGCACCAGCGAAGAATCTTAGGAACCATGTCGATGGCGCCATCATCACGTCTTTGGACCTCGATGACACGGGGCTGTGGTGCCTGACGAGTGCCGGCGACGAGTCTATCCAGCTGTACAACTGCAAAACCGGTCGCCACGAAAAATCAGTATTGAGCAAAAAATATGGAGCACATTTGGCCAAATTCACACACAGTTCTACCAATTGCGTATATGCCTCCACGAAAGAAGACGACACGATACGATATCTTTCACTCCACGACAACCAGTTCATACGCTATTTTCGGGGACACAAAAACAAGGTAACAGGTCTCGAAATTTCCCCTATAGATGACACTATGCTCACAACGGCCCTGGACCGATCAGTGCGGCTCTGGGATCTAAAATCACCCAACGCTCGCGGAATCCTCAGCGTGCCGACACCATGCCAGATTGCGTTTGATGCAACGGGTCTGGTGTTCGCTGTAGCCTCACAGGAAATGCGCACTGTAGCGCTTTATGATGTTCGCCAGTTCGATAAGGACCCGTTTTTGACCTTCCGGGCAGATATTGAGGGTTCCTGGGCGAAAGTAGAGTTCTCAAACAATGGCAAGCATCTTGTCGTGGCTAGCGACAAGCAGGTTCACGGGCTTTTTGACTCGTTCACAGGTGACTATATTACTGGTCTCACGGGTTTCATGCCTATTCAACGGGTATTCCCGTCGGTTTCACCCGTTGCGTTCTCTATGGACGGACGTTATCTATACGGTGGATCGAGTAACAACACAATTGTTATTTGGGATCTACAGGACGTCAAGGACGGCGGCAGTATGACCTCACCGTGGGAAACACTAGACGCATACCAGCAGCCGGCTTTGCTAGCTTTCAGCTGTAAAACTATGATGCTGGCAACGGCAGATACTTCATTAACACTTTGGATACCGCAGAATTAATATTATTCATGTGGACCGATATGTGAGCGTTGCAACAATACCTACAGATAGCGCTGAAACTATAGACGGACCACATAATACTAATAATAAATTATGCTGCAAACAGATTTGAAGAAACCTAGATCTTCCGTCGAAATTTGATCTGGGCTCACGTAAGGACAACCAACCGCCAGACCTGCGATGGAGCAACTGGTCGAACTGCTAGAAAAACAGGATGAAAGCAATCTGCTCGATTATTTGAGTAGAAATAATGAAAAACTCATATCAGATTGGAGCTACGCGGCTGGAACGTCTAATCACGCTGACCTGGGAAAGCTGTCCTCATTAATAGCTAGAATCCTTGAAACCTGCAATGCTAGCGACTCGCTGCGTCCAGTGGGCGCAAATCTCATACAGGCAATTTTAAAGGACCACCTCAGGGTTATATACCGGAGTCTATTCTTGACCAGAGCTCGGCAGACGATCCCGGCGATACATATCCTCCAAAAAATTTTGCAGTACTCAAAAGGATCCTATGTTGGCGAATTTTACAATTCGTTTGATTTTTCGCTAAAAGTGATTCCTAAATTGCTTGCATCAGCCGAATTCAGGCCTAATTTTGTCGGTTTTATTCTTGACTTTCTGCAAAATGCTCCTGCCCCGGTCCGTAAAGATGTTCTCAGTCAAAAGAGACTGATTTCCGGATGGCTGAACCGGATATCAGATGACGAAGACTCTTTAGTGGCCCGGTCTCTCGAGGTGCTAAAAGCAAAAGTGGTAGCTGATCGCTTTTTTTCCAAGACGAACAAGATTTATTTGTTCACCACGCCCATGCTTGCCAATTTCGGTAAACTACTTAGCAAGAGTAAAGAAGTGGCAAGCATGGTAGTTTCGTTTCTGATATACTTGTTTTTCGACAGAGAAAATGGTATCGCGTTTCCCGATAGTGGGTGGTCTGGTGACTTTCACAACAAATTTGCCCTGGCATTCCTCAAACTGCTACGGCCTTGGGAAGATGTGCCTCAAATGGACCTTTCTATCCTATTTCTTACGAACCTTCCGGAGCTTGTGAACCCTTATTTTATAGGACTGAAAGAAAGCTACTCTTTTTCACCCAAGCAAACGATGTTTTGGTATTCTTATGCAGTGCTCATTATTCGGGCAATTCAACTTCCCATTCCAGAACTGAATTCACTTGAGCCTCCCCCTGCTGATAACGTGCTGGCTAGTATTTTACCTAGTCCTGCAACGAAGTCGGCTCTACATGCCGGGATAACATTCGCGTCGCCGCTTGTCCAATTCCAGGTCGTGCAGATTATTATTCAAGCACTGAACAAGCTCAAAAGGGTAGTCAATACGTACAAGGAGCGACTATGGGACTATTCCCAAATACTGGATGATACAATTGCTGGACTGCCCGATATCAATACTTTACTTAAAGGGTTCGAACTGCGGTTACTTCAAACTGGGTGTCTCACTGGTGTCAAGTTATACTACGAGATTTTGAGCGCCAATCCTGCATCAAAATGCGCGTCGTCATTAGTGCCGCTTCCTCCCGCAATGGTCAGGGTTTTTGACACCGAAAACGTAAAGGAACTTGCCGTTGTTCAGGCGCTCGATATTCTAGAGATACAATCGCTGGCGCTGGGGCCCACAAAGTGGTGGAATAAGAACAAAGATACACTGAGCTTTTTTACGCGGCTGGTGAAATTCTCAATGAAGAATCCATTGTTGGTCACCCAGTGTGCAGAACTCTTGAAAACTTTGACCAGGTCTACTCTTATTTTTCAAAGAGAAACACCAGCGAGTCCTGTGGACGTGTTACTCTATTCTCTTGACGTTTTATATCCCAGATTCACTGCAAATGAACGAGTGTGTCTGTGGTCTCTGATAGATGAATCTGTAGCACGGGCAGCCAGGGCACCTTATGGGTACCTTGACCAATTCCGAGTAAATGTTAGCCCATTCGCTGTGGCACTTGTTGAGCAGTTTTCATTTGTCGAAGCGAAAGAAACCTTGTCTTCTTTGAAACTTTGGGTCGCTTCATTTATCCGTGACCTTGGTGTTATCGGAGAGAACATGCAAGCAACAGACGAGCTCTTGAAAAGATTAAATGTGTCCGCGTTGGAACTTCCACAGGATGACTACTTTGAGTTTATTCTTACCGCACCAGATAAGACAGTCGCCTCACGAGATGATCTTTCCTTCAAAATCAGTACGCCAATGGAACTAATGGCTACTATTAGACGGATGGTGACTTCGCCACAGCTTGCAGAATTCCTCATGAAGAGTATTCCAGCTACAATGGGACGATGCTTAGCATCTGCCCCAGTGTTTGAGAATATCTTAAGTGGTGGTGCCCATTTGGTCACTTTATACCTTGACTATTTACGTGGGATAGAGGTGAAGCCAGTCGAACTGATCAAAAATATCCAACAATCACAGTTCTGGCCACTCGCGCTTGACATGCTCGAGGAGGAATTTCTTGTTTCTCAAGTTCGGGATGCCACATCCCGCGTGGCAGCTGTACCCCTAATAGATGAGCTCACGAAAAGAGGCGTGGGACTTCCATTGGACCTCGCTGAAAGACATCTCTATCAAGCAGACCATCTGAAGATACTCGAGCTCAGCAAAGACGACGCGAAAAGACTTATGTTCAAGACACAGGATCCGAAGGTTATTGCTGCTTTGATCCAGGCTTCGAAATACTTCCGCCATGATGTGCCTAAAGACCTTGGCGTTTTGCTGGCTGCTAGCCTCTACGCCCGAGACCAGATGGACGATGCTACTGTACAGCTCGCCATAGACCTTGGTACAAAGGAATTAAGTCGAAACTCTCAGGACGCTTTGAGGCTAGTTGTTTGTCACGCCAGTAACCTGAATATGGAACAAAGTCAAATGATCACACAGTACGTCGTAGACCTGGAATCTGCTCTCGACGCTAATGTCGCCCGCTTGGTTGCAAAGTTGGATGGGTTCGATAAAGAGAAAGAAATCTGGCTTAAAAAATGCGTACTCCAACTTACCAAGGTGCTCGCGGAAAAGCTCAGCCTGGACAACATTTTTGAATTCATACAGGAGTTCAACAACCTAATTGAGCATACGAATATCTGGTCCATGGTCAGTGCTACCTCAGTAAATGCGCTAATAGAGGTCGCGATATCACGACTAGCTGTTGGCGATCTGATGTATGAGCTTGTCGGTAGACTTGTCTTTTCTGGTACTGCAGAATTGGTGGATTTTGCCAAACACATACAACGAATCCTAGATGGGCCACGTTTCCACTCTCCCGATGCGCGTCTAAAAGTTAACATGACTTTGTGGAAGTTGTTCCACTTTGATAATGTCAGAAATTCAACGGACCATATACAAAAAGGGATTCTTTCGCGCTATACCGCGACTTCTATGGCAAGTGATAATTTACTTTTGGAAATACTCTGCACAATTGAAACATGTATTCAGCTATCATGGGTCAATAAAGTGAACTTGTGGCAGTTCAAAGCAACTGAGCTTGTCAATGATGACGAAATTTCAAGCCTCGTCACGATTGTTGGACGCACTATGGAGGTCACCTTGGACAAAACTAGGATTCATAAAACGTTGTCAAACTATGATCCCAATGCGACCATGGTACTTGCGGAGAAAAGTTCTACGTTTTGCTCGTTAAAAAAAGCGCTCAAAGAATATGACGTCGTTCATCCTGATATGGGTTATAATGACGAATTCCTCCTGGGGTGTGTGATAAGCTGCGACCAGATCATGAAAGAAACGGGAATTGATATCAAGGTTTTAGCGGAAACTGGCCTTTTGCAGTTTACCCTGTGTTGCTTAGGTAGCGCAAACACTGGAGTAAGGGACATGGCTGCAAAGCTGCTCGTGTCGGTGGCCGCTCAGCTGACACGCGAAGAGAAACATTACAAGGAGTACCTGGCAGTCACGCTACTTGTCAACAAAGCGTTGACATTCATTAACAAGCATGCACGTATGCCCGCGCATTTGGCAATTATTTTAGCACACATCGGACTAGTGGCCGTCTCACCGTCTCACTTCCTCCACGAGAAGATTAGCAATTGGCTGCTGGCAGGTCCCAGTATCCAAGATTTTCAGATTCCCCTCTGGAAAGAGATCGTGCGAGGAGATGCCGACCAGAAGGTTAAGGAACAGTTATGGCTACTGAACGTTCTCAGGAGCGGGCTGGCAGACTACAATTCTGTGTTGGCGTACCTGAAATATGGCGTGTTCGAGTGGGTATACACCTTGCAGGCGCTTGTGTCGCCCAAGACAGGTCCAACGCGGAGCGCAGCTGGAACTGTCTTGAGCAAGGCCATAGAGCTGGGAGGCTCAATGCAACTGATCACTCGTGCGGGGGCTCTATCATACCCGGTGCAGCCCTTCTCTCTTCTCCGTGCTGCGGACGACCAAAACGTGTGCACCTGGTTAGGGCTTGGAAAGGAGGCAACTGTATAAGACAAGGTGGCGTCATACATGTTATAAGTAATGAAATGCAACTGTGTAGCAATATAACAAACTATTGCAGTATCACTATGATTGCCTCCGTGTAGGCTGGGAGGTGTTCCGAAGCTCTGTTAACTCACGTAACTTAGTTGCTAGCCAACGCCAATCAGCTAATAATTAGTGTGCTACAAACCGTACAACAGGTTTGATCTCTGTGAGAGAGAACCGCTTTCGTAAATGGTAAACAAACAACGGTCCACGCAAGCTCAACTATTTAAAGAGCGATAACCTGGCCTTTGTACGGCCACCAGGTACAACTCTAATCGTAGATATAACGACACAGACACTTAGTCGATCTTGATGGGTTGTTAATGTCATAGTTTATTGGCAATTCATTAATTGCTGGCTGACACCCGTCAACTAATAACCAGTATGCTATGCACAAATCATTACAGTCATGCAGCGTAATGGATAAGCCTACTTACTGCAATTAATTCATTAATTGCACATTCGTCTAATAATGACCAAGTGGGCTACCATGAACAACAGGTTTGATGTCATACAATTTCAATGGCTTATCCTTAATGGAATCATTCATTCATTCATTGCAGCAATTCACTAATTGCTAGTTGACACCCGTCAACTAATAACTAGTGTGCTTTTGCACAAATCGACAACTCAGGTTAGATCCTAACAAGACTACTCTGCCACGAACAACAGGATACCGTTCGACCTTGACAGCTTGTCCTCAATGGAATAATTTATTGGCAATTCACTAATTGCTAGTTGACACCCGTCAACTAAGAACTAGTGTGCTATGCACAAATCGGACAACTCAGGTTTAATCTCAGTGGATCGTAACAACAAGGCTACTCTACCACTTACAATACCCGGTCATACATTTAAGTCGTCTGCAAAGGATTTATCCCCGCACATAATAACATTGCTATCCGCCGGCAAACACGCACTCCTTTCCGAGCACCTGCCATGGCCGGCCTAGTATGGTTCAGCGGCAACAAGGCCTTATTCTTACTCAACTAAAACATGCGAGGCAAAGTATCTCCGCTT
>JAJMGW010000049.1:0-50697 GCA_030582755.1 Wickerhamiella galacta | reverse complement strand
AAGCGGAGATACTTTGCCTCGCATGTTTTAGTTGAGTAAGAATAAGGCCTTGTTGCCGCTGAACCATACTAGGCCGGCCATGGCAGGTGCTCGGAAATGAGTGCTTGTTTGCCGGCGGATAGCAATGTTATTATGTGCGGGGATAAATCCTTTGCAGACGACTTATATGTATGACCGGGTATTGTAAGTGGTAGAGTAGCCTTGTTGTTACGATCCACTGAGATTAAACCTGAGTTGTCCGATTTGTGCATAGCACACTAGTTATTAGTTGACGGGTGTCAGCTAGCAATTAGTGAATTGCCAATAAATTATTCCATGGAGGACAAGCTGTCAAGGTCGAACGGTATCCTGTTGTTCGTGGCAGAGTAGTCTTGTTAGGATCTAACCTGAGTTGTCGATTTGTGCAAAAGCACACTAGTTATTAGTTGACGGGTGTCAACTAGCAATTAGTGAATTGCTGCAATGAATGATTCCATTAAGGACAAGCTGTCAAGGTCCAACGATGTCCTGTTGTTCGTGGCAGAGAAGTAGTCTTGTTAGGATGTAACCTGAGTTGTCGACTTGTGCAACTAGTTATTAGTTGACGGGTGTCAACTAGCAATTAGTGAATTGCTGCAATGAATGATTCCATTAAGGACAAGCCATTAAAATCGTACGAAACTTGTTCATGTTAGCCCACTTTGGTTATTATTAGATGGGTGTGCCATTAGTCAATTAATTGGAATAAGTAGGCTTATCCATTACGCTGCATGACTGTGTAAGTGGTAGAGTAGCCTTCTTGTTACGATCCACTGAGATTAAACCTGTGTTGTCCGATTTGTGCATAGCACACTAGTTATTAGTTGACGGGTGTCAGCTAGCAATTAGTGAATTGCCAATAAATTATTCCATGGAGGACAAGCTGTCAAGGTCGAACGATATCCTTTTGTTCGTGGCAGAGAAGTAGTCTTGTTAGAATCTACTCAGACTGAACCTGAGTTGTCGATTTGTGCAAAAGCACACTAGTTATTAGTTGACGGGGGTCAGCTAGTAGTTGGTGATTACTTGCAATACGGTGCTTTTAAAAGTATTTGATATAGTTCAGACGGCACACTAACAACTAGTATTGACCTTAAAGCGCAACAAGACAACCATACCGAGATGAACTTTGGATTCGAAACTCCCTTTATCATCTAAAGCGGTAAGTTTGCCTCACGAGCCGAAGTGAAAACACCTGATTGTATATCTAGGTTGAACGAATTAGCGCGATAATCTAGTTTGTCTAGGAGGATGATCCATTAAAGGCTCGAATTCCGGTATCGTGCTGCTACTGGTATCGACAAACACACTATCATCAGAATCCTCTCCTTCGTCGTCCTCGTAGGAGCCCTCGCCTTCTTCGTCATGGTATTCCCCAGAGTCGTCTTCGTCGCCTGCATCTTCCTCATAATCGGGGTCGTTCGAATCATCTGCATCTGACCCAAATGTTGCATCAACTTTGCCGCTAAATGCAACCGCTGCACTATCTGAATCAGTATCTTCGTCGCTCAATGGTGGAAGCGGGAGCTTCCAGAAATTGACGTCAGTAAATTCAGTCGTATCCGTACGCCCCAGGGTAGTTTTGATGTTATGAGGCGGGAAGAAGTGATCAACAAGGTCAGTGATATGGAGATAGGAGCTTTTATAGCCAGTCAGCTCCAGAAGCTCCATGTGTACTTCAGAGCTCGAATTGATTGTGAAAATTTTGGTAGACGGAACACCGACTGACCTGTAGGAGAGAGCGTCTGTGATTCTGTTGCCAAAGCCGGCATAAAAAGGCGTTCCCTCGGTGGAATATAGCTTTGCAATATCACGGAGACACGCAATTTTGAAAATTTCGGGCTTTCGCATGATAACTTCGCGATGTAGGGCTGCCATCGTACGATCAGGGCTCAATATCACCGGCCCGGCTGGGAGAGTAAAGCCATCCTGATCAATACTTTTCAAATAACCACGAGTGATATCTGCCTGACCAACAGCACGCGACGTCAAATACATGATATTGTAACCGTTTCTGGCAATATCAGTGAACAGCCTCCCTACTCCCTGATGCGTCCAGTCACGTCCAATCATCGTCATAACGTGCCCCAAAGCATCTGACCGGGTGATGGTACCATCAATATCGCTTACCACAACGGGGGTATCTGCCTTCCAGTAATAAATAGATGCGGTAACAGTTGCCTTGCTATCTCGTACTTTGAACTTCATGGTGTTTTGTCCCGGCTTTAGGTTCAATTGCTTGAGCATATCACTTGTGAGACGCAATGTTTTAACATAATGCTTCGTAGTGTGAGAACGTATTGACGGCGGAGAGCGCGCTGAATTGGGTGAGCCTGGCGGTGAGGTCCCTTTCATTGCCGGCGACGACGGAGGTGAAACCGCTGGTAAACTAACGGGCGAATATGGGCCCTTGCTGGTTGAAGTATTATCGTCATCAACAAAATGATCATTGTCTAGTCCTTGAGTTTCGGATGGGTGTGCGAGGTCGTGAGACAAAATCTGACGCATAACTCCCTCTAGCTCCACGCTGTCTTGGCCACCAGGCTTGTAACCCGTCATGTCAATAATAATCTCTCCATTATCATTGGTCGTGGACGGTAGTTTCACCTCAGACAACCTGGCCAACAACTCGTCGAGGCGTTCTGGGTCTTTTTGTTTGATCCAATCTTCCGTATGCTCTAATCCTATGCTCTCTGGGTTCTCATCAGAGAATGGCTCAACGCTATTCTCGGCTTGAGATGACGGGGGAGACTCACTATCGAGGGCCAGGTACTCAACCTCTTCATCGCTTTGCGGTTCAGACGCCGGCGAGTTGGCCGGTGACATGACAGGCGACGTGAGCATATTTGCAGGTACCTCTGCCTCTGTCTCGAACACGAAAAATGCCTCGCCACCATCACCTAGCTTCATATGAACCGGAACCTTAGTGTTATTGACCCAAAAATCCACCGCCTTGTGGGTTGGTCTTAGCAACGCCAGTTTGCCAAAACGGATGTGAAACGCAGAGCAGTGCAACTCACCCGGCTCTCGCTCAACTACAACCACATCAATTGCCCCAGAGAGAGTTGACGGGTTGATCGAGTTCCATGTTTTAGATACAGACCCAAGGGCACGTCCCACGTACTGCATTCGGTTGTGCTCAGCGTCGGCTTGTCAGCTGAGGTTTCTGGGGAAGTCACGTGAACGAACTGAAAGGAGCAATCCGAGTGGCGAAGCGGAAAATAGTAATGAGATAACAGTATGATACAATTGGGAGGAAAAGCTTCTTGAAGCCGAGTGTAAATATACCGTGTTTTGTTTTTCTTTTCTGTTCTTTGCTCTAGACTGTCTTGTCCTGCCCAGCCTCACGTGTCAGCGCGTTAAAAGATTATCGTGCTATTGCAGTTGAAAAGTTCATTACCTCAGCATCAAATATTTCTTCAACGGGGTGCCGCTTCGATGCCGGCCATATTAGCTAGCCAAAGCCAGATATATGAAACGACTCTGCCACAAACTCTGCATCAAAACACAAGTATGTACGAGAAGCTTGTGGAGCAGGCGCTCGATCAATTGAGCCGGCATGACCTTGGCCCTTTGAGCGCTTTAGTTACTGAAATTGAGACTGGCGCTTTGACGGATGCCAAATTAGCTCCCTTATTGCGCACACTAAGTCGTGAGATATCGAGGCTAGATAATGTTGCCGCTTCACCGCTCATATCTGCCGTATTGTCGTTGGACTGGAGCGCACGGCCTGCGGAAGTTGTCGACGCCATTCTTTCATTTCTCGGCCAACTGGCCTCAGGAATACCTCGCTGGTGGATAGATATTGCAAACAAGGTAGTGTCAGAGTTTGTTAAAAGTCCAGACTTTGTTTCAGCACACCATCGAGTCGTGCAACACATTCTGCATATCATCCCTACAAGCTCAACCCGCTTTGAGGCCGTGTTTACCAAGCACTTTCCACACAAGCATGGTTCTATCCAAGCTACGTCAAACTATGTTGCGAATTTACTCAAGACCTTGGAGTACGCACCAGAACTGGAAAAACCTATGTGGAATCTCATCGTCGACAAACTCATGCAATTCGACGTTGAGTGCGAAACCGAGGCCGACAGTGAAAGTGAAGCAAGCTCGGATGATGAGAACGATAGCAATGAGCTGGAAAGCGACGAGGATGATGATGATGTTGATGATGATGAGGATGATGACGAGGATGAAGACAGAGATTCTACATCGTCAAGCGCAAAACGGATACGACTATCCACACTTGACGATTTATCGGCCTCAGGTACCTCACAAGCATCACAGATGCGTGATAACAATGCTCGTAGTGTTACTGACACCTCGGTACTCGACGACGTTGCCGACGGGGAAGAGATCACTATGGCGGAAATGCAAACTTCCCAGGAGATTCTGATCCAGACTCACCAGAAGTTGGATGTGCTAATGTCGCAAGTCTTGACATACCTTGAAAACAAATTTAGCGCTGATGCCATCAAACGGGGTAGTGCCGCACCTTTATTTATTACGCTTTTGGATTCCTTCAAGCAGTACATACTGCCCACGCATACAACAAGGTCAGTTCAGTTTATCATGTTTCGCATTTCAAGCTCGCATCCAGAGCTGCTTGATGCTTTTCTAGTATCTCTCATCGAGCTGGCGCTGGATCCAACAGTGATCATGGATAAAAGACAAAAAGCAATGCAGTATATTGCGTCTTTCGTTGCCCGGGCTAAATCATTACGAAGGACCCAGATAGTCTTCGTCGTAACTTTTTTGGCGGCTTGGACTAGCCGCTTCATTGCAGAGAGAGAGCACGAGGTGGACGAAGGAGCTAACATGGCTCGTTTTAGGATGTTTTACTCTGCCACTCAAGCTCTCTTTTACATCTTCTGCTTCCGCCATTCAATGCTTCGCGTTCCTGGGTCGGATACAGAGTGGGAGGCTGATATCGAGAAGCTTTTTCAGCGCATTATTGTTACGAAGTTCAACCCCTTAAAATATGCGAAGTCTACTGTGGTCGCAATGTTTGCAAAAATAGCAAGACGGGAGAATGTGGCGTACTGCTTCTCGGTCATGGAGCAAAATCGACTTGGCCGGTTCCGCGCCCTGAGCAATCAAAGTTCGCCGAAGTCTCCGAGAACACGAGGTTCACTTGCACAGCTCTCTTCGTTGATTTGGCCGGATCGTGAGGAATTTGTGGCCCTTGAGGGATACTTTCCATTTGATCCCTTGTCACTAAAACGAACTCGTGAAATTATAGAGCCATTCTATGTCGAATGGGATGATGTGAACGAGGATTCGGATAGTGATAGTGCTAGTTTGAGCAACTCTGATGCATCTGATAGTGATAGCGAGTCTGAGTGATCGCAGGCACATATAGAGAACTAAGATATATATGACTATGCATACTACGGGCCGATGTTCTTGGCCTACTCACGGAGGCGGAGTCTTTTTCGTTTCGGGTCGACATCTTCGATGAGACTATCAAGCCTCTGTTCATCAATAGAGGGTGTGGATGGGTGGTCAAGTTTCCATTGCTGACGGAAATTATCGGCCTCAGAATCATACCATTTAGTCTTTCGAATGTAATCTTCAAACCTTTGTTCATTTTCTTCCCTTATCAATCGGGTTTGCTCGATGTATGGACGCTTTTCATCATCCGGGAGAGTCTTCCAGCGGCGACCCAGATTAGCTCTAATTTCATTGCGGGAGGCACGTGTTCCCTTTTTGTCCTGCTTTTTAGCAGAATCAGCCTCAGCGCGGCACGCGTCCCAGTAGTCTTTTTGAAAGAGTAAGAAGGGATTTGTATTGGCTCCTCTAGCTGGTTTGCTAGGACGAGGACCAAGCGCCTTTTCCATATCTCGATCCATTTGAGAGTTTTCAGTAGCAAGTCGACTGTGCCTCAAAGATGAAAGTTCTGCCGAGAGTTCGTCAACATCTATGGAGTTTTGGTGGCCACCAGAGCCTAAACTAGTCGGCTGAAGAGGTTGGTACTGTCCATAATACGACGCGTTCGGCATTATCCCAGTCGGAGTACCTACCCCAGATCCCCCGCGTAAAGGCACAGAAGTACCGCGTTGTAGATTTGTTTCGCCTGGTGCTGATCCACGAGATTGAACCGGGCCAACGGAGGCAGAGGCCGATCGTGATTCACGGTTCTCCTCGGGAATTAGAGGTTCAGGTATCTCAATCGGACCAATGAGGCTATTAATAACTTCTTTTGCAGCTCTGAGACCAGATAAATAGGCACCATGGACAGTGCCAGGGTATTGGCGCGATGTTGCCTCGCCCGCAAAATATAGGGACTGTAATACTGGCCGACCAAGTAGATCATGATCTACCACAGTACCATCGACACCAACGTACGAGTGTGTGCCTAGTGACCAAGGATCTAATTGCCAGTGTGTAACAACGGACTCTATTAGCTTCACGTCCTCGCCTTGTGGAAAGAGCTTCTTGAGCTGTGCGACCGCCCCTTCGACGATACAGTCATCGCTCTCGTTAGCGAGCTGTTTTGCAGCCTCACCACTCATTAATCCGACTATGAGGGGCACTCCACAAACTTGCTCTATGTTCTCAAACATAAAACAGTTACCTCTGAGATTACGGACGTCTTGGGCCACGTGAATTGTGGGCGCAGAACCCCAAAACGCCTTGCTAAACAACAGGCAGACTTTATTGGCAACGCCAAACTCTAGCCGCTCAATGCTGTCAGCCTTCCATTGTGGCAAGTCAGGTATGAACTGGAGAGAACGCTTCTTCAAGACACCGAGAGGAACGGTAACAACTACCCTGTCTGCAGCAACTTGCTCGCCGTTTTCTAAACAGCACAAGGTAGAGTCTTGATCGTATTCAATGACGGTTGTACGAGTCTTAAAGCGAATGTCAAGTTTGCTCGGGTACATAGCCAGACCCCGGGCAAAAGAAGTGAATCCATCTCTTATCCACGAGTGTAAGCCCGTAAAACGATTCTGGCGGTAGTGAGAAAAGGAGCTGAGGCTCATGTTATCTATATTACCGCCAGCGATGTATTCAAATTTGGCGAAATACCAAGCAAGTGCTTCCAAGTCCTGCTCTGACAATTTTGTCAAATCAGCTAGCTGGGTCACAAACCCTTCCATTGTTTTTCCCAAACTGCCGGCCCCGCCCAAGGGCAGGGAAGATATGTGTATTTGACGCTGGGGCTCGACCGTACTAAAGCCTAATTCTTTCAAGAATTTCACCTCGACAGCGGTCTCAGTCATGCTGCTTTGTGGCGGGGGAGTCACCCCAGGGTCATCATACGGTCGCTCGTGCTCCTCCATCTTGGCGATAGTTTTTGCCTCCTCTCCATCATCGCCAATATTGGGGTCTCGGGCAGCCCGAATCAAAGTCCGATCGCCAGCAGCTGTAACTGGTGCAGGCATTCCGCTTTCAAATGAGTGCAACCTGTCAAACATGTGTGCAAAGAGCTCGTGGGCTCTATAGTTTCTCGTGGCATCGACTTTCACCCCGGTCTTACCGACGTACAAATCAGTAGCTGGATCAACAGGTACAACAGGCAAACCGAGTTGACGTCGCACTACGACCCCCAGGGGATTACCACCACCAAAACCCCGAAGTGTACCTGCACCAAGCTCTGCAATGGCCTTTTCGTTAGGGGTGCTACTACTGTTTTGGGAATCGGGCCGCTCACCGCTTGACCCGAGGTTGACAGAGTAAATCCGGCCACCTATTCTTCTCCGGCCCTCCAAAACAACAATTCTGGGTACATCCTCATATTTGGCGGTAAATATAGGCTTGTAGCGCTGGACGAGGGCCTCAAGTTGCCTGGCACACGCGAGGCCGGCAATACCGGCACCGACTATGGCAATGGTTTGGCGTGGTTTACGCCTATGAACAACAGAGATGCGCGGTTGGTATATGGGGTCAGGGAGCGGTAGCTCGATACAACCATGGTTTATGAAGCCATTTCGCAAGAGCCACTCGAAGGCAAACTCAGCCAAGCCGTAGTATCGTCCATGGCGGACACACCCCGCCGCTTCTACCCGTGTGACATTTACGGTCGGATTTGACAACCACAGACGCAATATCCCGTTTCTGATATTCAGGTAGGTGGTAACATGACGGTGGCTAAGATAGTTCCGTAGAATGTTATATTCTCCCGGGTGCAGACGATAGGGTGGAAGTCGACTGGAGATTGCGGAGGCTATGCATTGTGCTGCATAGTGAGCACTGCTGATATCTGGTGGGATTGAAGATTTTGGTTTGTATTTGAGCCGACAGCGGGCCCGTGGGTCCTCAGGCTCTGGCCTGGGCTCTATCACGTCGAGCAGCTGCCTGTCGAAAGCCAACTCCTGTTCTAGCTGCTGCACGGCATCCAGCGGGCCCGGGGTCACGACAGGAGATATTGACGTGAACTTCTGGCTATCGAGCGGGTCAGATTCAGCTAGTTGAGAGTTGGATTGTAACTGCGGTAGAGGGATCATTGAATACTTCATAGGGCCTCCACCTTGGTGGTCGGCAGCTGTACCGATACGCTCATTTTCCACAACAGTGTCCTGGGAAATATTCCAAAACTGCGATTCATGAGTATATTGTGGGGTGCGCCGGCTGGGCTGTTCCTGATTTGACACAGGGTAGCGGTAGTCAAAGTAACCTACCTGTCCAGAGTCTGCGACAGCGCTTGGCGTGCTGCCGGCACTGACGATCTGGCGACTACCGAGCCTGTCTGCAGTATTTATTTGATCCAGACGTGGACTGAACTGCCCAAAAGGGCTGTACATGGGCGACTGGCGGCCACGAGTCCGATTAAGGGCTTCGCGGTTAAAACTACCAGGTACCTGTACGCCCGGCACCCCATTTTCATACCTAGCACCACCAGTTCTGGCCTGGTAGTGCCGGTCCCGGTCCATGACGTAAACTTTCGTCAAGGAAGCTGGTTCTATCTAGGCACCTTAGATCACCAAAAGTTCATAGACGCAAGAAACTAGCTCGGTAACAAACTTACCGTCAAGGAATTGTCGAGCAGCAGCCACCTTGGATACGACCGATCGCTATGTAAGAGCGGTGTGTCAGCGGACACAGTCTGCGCTGAGATGTCGTAACAAAGTCTTGGATCCGCAATACAAAATACGGTCACGGTCTCCAGGGTTCCGCCGACCTGGCCATCCTGGCCAAGCTCAACCACAGCGTGTCGAGCGGTTGTAAATCACGTGCACAACACAGCTGACTCAGAAATGGCTCGAACGAGCCAAGACTGACTAAATCGGCCCCGTTCTAGACCACCCTGGTTCTTTGACCGCTCAGCATTGGTAAGCGGCTCCTTGTTATTTAAACCGTTGAACCAACGTACAGGCAAAGTGTTGGCACGCGCTCGTTCCCGGCTTGTGCTTCTTTCCTCTGCATTCTCTCTACAGAAGTACCTGTCGACAAATACGTCCGCACCAAAAATGACCACGCACTCATCCGTAATTATTATTGGCAGTGGTCCTGCCGGTCACACTGCCGCGATATACCTTGCGCGTGCTGAGTGCAAGCCTGTCATGTACGAAGGCATGCTGGCAAACGGTATTGCTGCCGGAGGGCAACTTACCACTACCACGGAGATCGAGAACTTCCCGGGGTTTCCTGAGGGCATCACAGGCAGTGAGCTCATGGATCGCATGCGCGAACAGAGCCTGCGTTTCGGCACCGACATCAAGACTGAGACCATCTCAAAGGTGGACCTATCTGCTCGCCCGTTCAAGCTTTGGACTCAGTTTGCCGACGCCGACAGCGAGCCCACTGCCACTGCCGATGCGGTGATTATCGCTACTGGGGCCACTGCCAAACGCCTCAACCTTCCTGGTGAGGATCAGTATTGGCAGGCGGGTATTTCCGCATGTGCTGTTTGCGACGGTGCTATCCCCATGTTCCGGGACAAGCCCCTTGCAGTGATCGGTGGTGGAGACTCTGCGGCCGAGGAGGCGTTGTTCTTGACAAAGTACGGCTCCAAAGTATATGTGATTGTGCGCCGCGACGAGCTGCGTGCGTCGCAGATCATGGGTAACCGACTCAAGTCTAACCCTAAGGTCGAAATTCTTTGGCGTACCGTCACCAAAGAGGCCAAGGGTAACGGCCAGCATCTGACGTCGATTTTGCTTGAGGACACAGAGACTAAGGCTACACGCGACCTAGAAGTTGCGGGCCTGTTCTACGCGGTAGGCCACACTCCCGCCACAGCTATGCTTAAGGGTCAAGTTGACATGGACGCTGATGGATACATTAAGACCGTCCCCGGCACTTCGTGCACCTCTGTCAAGGGTGTATTTGCGGCCGGCGACGTTCAGGATAAAGTGTACCGCCAGGCAATCACATCCGCTGGCACGGGCTGTATGGCTGGTCTGGATTCTGAGCGTTATCTTGGCGAGCTTGAAGCGTAAGGTGACACTCACTCCCGACGGTTTGCTGGCTAACGTCTGTGAGGTGCTATTTCAATGGCCAACACGGATCTAATAGAAAATAGACTAGGGTTTTGCAGTGACCCGCAGCTATTCTGCAATAGAGACTGTTATATAGATACTCATGAGACACGGCCTTCTAATAACGCACTGAAGTTACTTCAACCTGGCAACTTGAGCCACCAACCTAACCCTGAAGTTTTAGCCATTATTTGAATTCTAGTCCTCTTGACCAAGGTACAAAATGTCCCAGGAGGAAGCAATCAGGCTCCATGCAGACATGCTTGAGCAGCCAGGTCATCTCTACACGCAAGGTGAGCTAGAGGCACTATTACCGCACGGTTCTCGAGACAAACTCATTGATTTTCTTCAGGCCCTCATAGATCAGCAGCTTGTGAGGCTTGCGCGTTCAGACTCTACACTCTACTATGAAGCAGTCGCCAATGATGAAGCAGAGAAAATTAGGCGCATGTCCCCGGATGAGGCCATGGTGTATTCGTATATCAAGGAGGCTGGCCGGGAGGGCATCTGGACCAGGGCAATCAAAATGAAAGGAAACCTGCATCAGAACGTCGTGATGCGTTGTTTGAAATCCTTAGAGTCACAGCGGTATATCAAGTCCGTCAAAAGCGTCAAGTTTCCCACGAGGAAGATATACATGCTCTACCAGCTGCAGCCGTCGATCGAGGTCACTGGTGGCCCCTGGTTTACCGACAGCGAGTTGGACACTGAGTTCATATCTCTGTTGCTGCGCCTTGTTTGGCAGTATATCGCCAGAGCGTCGTTTCCGGATGCCGAGGCCGGTGCCCAACAGCGCTATCTCCCTGGATACGCAGGTTATCCATCTGTGGACGATATCTACGAGTTTGTGACTACAAGCGGTGTGTCTACGGTGGAGCTGGGGAACAGTGACATATCCTCCTTGTGTGATGTGTTGTTGGCGGACGACAAGGTTGAGCAGCTTCCTAGCGGTCGCTTCAAGGCTACATGGTCTTCTATTCTGGCCGAGCAAGGGGTGCCAACCCCGGCCTCGCAGCTGCCTAAAAATGTGCTTCCTCTAGTCAGCCAGTTCACGGAAGAGAGCTAGCTTTTAATTTATTTATCCGGACCTAATGTCCACTTGGGGATGACTAGGTGCTACTCGTGGTGTTTATGTAGATATATAAACGGGCCCGGTGAGCACATACCGGGCATAGCGGCAGACTCACTGTCTTACTGCTAGCTGATCGGTCTCCTGCTGCAGCTGGCGAACATACGTGTGGGTTTCTTCGAGGTCTTTGTTTAGACGGTCGCGCTCGGCAATTAGGTTGGCCTCCCACTTGTTGAACCGGGCAACCTCGGCATTAACCTGCTCAGTGAATGCCTTCCGGAGCGCCTGCTCTTCCTCCTTGTACTGAGGATTGGCGGGGCGGCGCGTCCTCGTCTCACCCGGCTGACGAGTTGCCAGCGTCTGGGAGCGGTAGGCCTCGTAGTGCAGATCCTCGGTCGAGTGAATGAGGTCGAGCATGTGTGTGCGCACGAGAAGGTTGCGAAGCTTGCGGAAATCACAGTGGGAGTCGTTCTCTACTTCTGCCACGCCCCATAAGTACTCGCGGCCTCGAACATACTCACCGGCAGAATTCTGAACTTCTTTCTCGCTTCCAATGACAGAGTAGGGGGGCTGGTCAGCCAAGGGGCGCCCGCTACTGAGGTCCAGTGGGTGATAGACGCTGATATGTTGAGCAACAAGCACTTCGCGAACGCGTTCCTTGAACATAGCCATCTCCTCGGGTGCAAGTGCATCAGCTTTCGCAATCACAGGAATCACGTTGACACGAGTGGACAGCGCTCGCATTGCATCAACGTCCAATGCTTTGAGGTCGCGGCCCGTGGGGCGCAGAAAGTACAGGCACGCGTTAACGCGCATGTCACGCTTCTCACCACGCAAAGGCTGCTGATCCTGTTGCATGTACGACTCGTGCTGGTCGTCGATAAAGTCTACAATAGGCTGCCAAGCTGCTGTGGTATTGATGTTGTCTCCGAATCCAGGGGTGTCGATGACGTTCAAACGCAGCCGGAAGCCCTTTTCCTCGAGCTCGGCGCGGGTAATGCTGATTTCCACAGTCTTGCGCACCGGCGAGTCGAACCGGGCTACGTCGTCTACATGCGACAGCAGCGTCGTGGCAAACAGCGTGTTAATAAAGGTGGTTTTGCCCAGGCCGCTCTCGCCGACGACCATCACGGTAAAAGTGGCACCCTTCTTTGCAAGCAGTCGAAACTGCTGGTTTGGCAAGTTAACAATTCCAATGCTCGACGACATCTCACGTTGTGTGCAGCACGTTTGTAGTTGTGGAACGCGTCGTAGGCTGACTGTACACAATCCCATTTCAACCGAAAAGGTGTAATCTTGCTGCACTTAGATTTTGGTCGACGTAACAGATGTACTATTGCTCGCGCTGCTAGACAGCTACGACATAAGGCTAGTTTTTGGCGACAACAAGACTGCGTACGTTCTGCCACTTGGACGCCGTTTTAATTCCCGGAGAATGATTCCCAGGTTTTAAAGCTATTTACTGTAGCAGTACTGAAGGATAAGTATGATAGTGCCAGCTCAGCAATGGGGCTGACGGATACAGAGACAGAAGTATAAAAGAGCCCTTGGACTCTTACACGATAGCTTGGCTTTAGACAGCCTTGACCTCTACTTAGGACTATCTAACCTCCAACCTTGTCGGGCTTCAAAACTCTGTTTGCATTGTTACTGCTTAAACTTCCTGGTGTGTTGTGAAACAAGACACGTGCAGTCATTTGGCGCAGTTGCCGCTTCCTGCCTCACGTCTCTTGCAGCAGTCGCCGCTTTTCTGTTTCACCTCTCTGGCCCAGAGGATACAAGATTTACTGGGCTTGAAACCTATATAGGAACGTTATTTGAGAAAAAGGACTATCATGACGAGAACCAAGCGCCGTCATGAATGTTTGAGTCGAGATTATACACTTCGCGGTGTTTCATAATTGCCGCTGGGTTTGGCCTCGCGAGCGTACTGTCGTGACCTTAACTTGTGTTTGGATTTCAAACAGCATGTTGCAAGCATGGCTCTGGGTCTTTTTAAGCGAGGAAATCGCCATTATCACCGTACCTTGAGAATACTTCGATGTTGCTGCTTCTAGTTAATTTTTTCTTACTTGCTGTCGAGTGCACAGAAAGTACCCAATCTGTGGGCCACCCAAACACTGTAATTCCGCGAGAAGCCGAGTCCGTCGAATCTGTGCTTCCGTTAATTCCTTCTGTGATTCCGTTGCAACAAGAGCCAATCCCCTCTGTGATTCCGTTACAAACTGAGCCAATTCCTTCTGTGATCCCGCTACCGACGAAACCCAAAGTATCTTACTACAAGGCCACCCCCATAAGAAAGACTTCTGGCGCACCTCAAAAGACTTTCATCAGATTTCGGCCTGAAGAAAAACCATTGCCTAACATCCCTGGGAAAACATTCATCAAATTCTGGCCCGACCAATGAGACTGTTCTGAATAGCCCTAAGTATTCTTGTGTTTGATACATGGTGCGTGATTCTTCTGAACTGGTTTATATTTTTTCCATTACTAGCGATCTCTTTTAGTACTTATATATTGTTTATGATTATTACAAGCAACCAGTGTTTCAAAATATACCAGTGCTGGCAAATACCGCAGTCTATATATTTGTAATGTAAAAATGGTAGTGACTTCAGCTAAGTCACTCTAAAGGGAAGAAAAGTCAAATGGGACCTTTGAATAAGTCCTGTATTGGCGACAAGATCTCCGTTTGGCATTTGAGACATGACTTGCGGGAAGTGCCAGTGTTGAGATTTGTTGAAACGCGATCACCGGGGCCACGCACATAGGCCACCTGTGCCTTGCCTGTCATGCACTTTTGTGACGTCTATCTCTACCCGATCGAAGGGCGAAAAAATCAATCAAAGATAAGAAGTTATTATTGCTTAACCATTAGTGTTGTTAGATCAGTAATAGGGGTTGGACCTGTTGACCCGCTCCTCAGGTAGGTTGCAGGGCCTTGTATAGCTGAGCTTGCATTCATCATTATGATGCTGTTGAGCATGTAGCGCTGAACCTTGCGCTGTTGAGTCTGTTGATGCTGCTCCTTGACACTCTCGTCATTAGCGCAGATCTCTCATATTTTATGTCAGGTTCCAGAGATTGATTCGATTTTGAACAACATCACGATCGAGTCTCATCTTATACTCTGAATCGGAGCCTCGAGAGTCTATCTTGAGCCACTTCTACCCGGTGCCATTTAAGTAACTGGCAATATCCAGGTTTTCTACGCTCTTCGTGCTCACAACTTCACCAAAAAATCAGGTTTCCCATTTAATTTATAGCAATGAATATATTGCAGATTAGCTCAAAGGCTGTCGTAATTCAGAGTATATGCCGGCCTACTACATTCGAAACAACTGTAACGGAAAAATAACGCGGCCGCCGCGGGTCGAAGTACGTAGGCATTAAAATACTGATCGTGCCTGGCACTTATAAACTATAGACTACGATGCTTAAACAACAACGGTTTTGGCTGCGGCAGCGGGGTTGATTCTCTTGTTGTCGCGGTTGTAGCGCACACGCACCGGGGGTGTGCGAATACGGCGATTCTCGCGGGAACGGACACGGACAATCTTGTTATGCACGGCACATGATACGCAGTACTGAACTTTGATGTACAGCTTGGGTAGGACGTACTCCTTGTAGACACTGGCATCAGACAGGTCACGGATGGCAGCGCTCTCAACCATGTTACGGATAGTGAAACGCTTGATGGCCTTGTCCTTAGGGACCATCCGGCTACAGTTGGAGCAACGGAGGGACACGACGTGGCCACGGCCCTTCTTGTTGCGTCCGTTGTTAGCTCTCTTCTTGGGCATGATGAGGTATCGAAGTGAGCAGCGTGTTGCGAGGTGTAGAGTGGTAAGAGTGAAAAGCCCTATGCCCTATATTTCCCGGAACCGCTGGTAAGCGCTGACTAATAACAACCTGTGGCGCTGTGGCACAGCATTTCGTCAAAGTGTGAACAAAATGCCGTGACACGGCGCAATGTTGAAAACGCTCGAGACTCCACTCAGGTATATACAATGACGGTGAATCGTACTAGACTACATAATTCATTTGCAAATACGACTTCAAATATATATTTCAGCTTGATCAGATAAATAGACCGTGGCGGCTGCCAGTCGCGGAAGGAATCCGCGCCACATGCTACTGCGCCAGTATGTCATCGTTGATATCAGCAAATAAGGTAAAGTCACCAGCGACACCTAGGGTGTTCGCGGTAGAGGGCTCAGCGGCATCGGGGCCACCGAGCGCACGGACATCCGCATCTCTTAACAGCTCGTCGATCGACGCAGCGGGTCGACGTGGAACACTAGTGTGTTCCAAAGTAGCCAGGTCGGGAGACCGGGCTGGGTGGAGGCGAGCGTTCCTGCCAGCAGGAACGAGTTGCACCATCTCGGCTGGATGGTGCGTCTTTGAGAAGCTGTCAAGATATTGGACGTCAGGGGCAAATGTCAGTAGTGACAAGTCCAACTTCTCAAACTCAGATTCATCTATTGCTTGAGGAGAATTGGACTCTGAATACGAGAGAGGTGGCAAGTCCGTCACCTGCTCGTAACCACTATTCTGATCGTCGAACGAGAGGTCCCCGTTATCAGAGAGACCGTCGATAGGTTCGACTTTGATTGTAGTCTGTGGACTCACAGTCATAGTGTTGCGATCGAACAGCGGAGTATCGTGAAGTGGGCTTATGTCCACGTTCTCTAGCCCGCTGGCATCACCGGTGGTGCGTGCTAGCTGAATAGCCGCTTCGTACTGTTCCATACGAACGCGCAGAGCTTGGTACTGAACATGTGTCTGAATCTGGGAGCGCTGAGCGGCTTCGAGCTGCTCTTGCAGCTCCTGTTTCGAAGATGTCAGCTCAGCACATTTTCGCTCAAGCTCTTCGACGTGGCGGCGCTTTTTCTCGCGTGATGCGTGGGCCGCTTGCCGATTGCGCATAATGCGTTCTATCCTGCGCTGTTCTTTCTCGTCTTTTGTTTTGGCACGTTTGCGCGGGGGGAGTGCGCCAGACGGCTGCGAGAGAGAGAGGTCTTCTTCTTTGCGCTTGGCACCAGTAGACACCTCTTCTTCCTCATTGCTTTCGTCTGCCGAGCCAGACTCTTCAAACGGTCTTGCGTCATGGAGGCTGTACTCGGACTTTACGTGCTGTGCGGCCAGCGCACTGGTGTTTACTTTGGGATGATTGTCCGCAGTGTGTGTTGTGGTGGCGGCGGGATGCGCCTGAGTCGGTGTCGTGGCAGCGCCACTCGCCTCCTTGGCTAGCTGTTCAGACTTTAGACTCATTGCAACACGAACACACTTGCGAGATGGTTTATGTGGTTGGGTATTAGATGTCCTCAGCGGGGCTTCAACTATTCTTATACTGACAAATGGAGATGCGGGTGGTTTAGGGTATGCAGGTGAATCAGCGGTATGGGCTGCGGTTAACAAACTGGGTGGGGCGTGGCGGTGGCGTTAGCGTAACGGGTCCGCTTGAGGCAACGGCTGGTATCGTCGTGGTTTGGTGACAAGGGCGTTGATGTCGGCTAAATTGAGGATCGCCGGGTCGTCACGTGCTCTGCTTTATTTCTTATGCAGGGGTGGGGTAGCCAAGTTTTGCTTGAAAGCCGCGACGATCTCTCGATACAAGAAACCATCCTCATTCCGCGGTAGACTAGTGGCTTCCGTATGTATTGCATAGTGGCAGCTGCCATAAATAGATACTGATGTAAGCTATGCACCATCGACCTTCGGGTTATCACATCCGGTCCATTGGTGTCAGCGCTCTCCATCTGTAGCAGACACTGCTGAATCCGGCTAACTGCAGTGTAGGAGTCCGATGGCCGTCGCTCCCAGTGCTTGCCTATTCGCACGATACCATATAGACGATGGTCGCTTGATGTGGTACATGCTGCACAGGGTTTGGGCTTGCGCATTGGTCCGCTACTTGTTTGACTTAACAGTAGTAATTAAACTAGTTCAAGAGCCTAATTCCAATTGCGCTTTGTACCACTTAACGTAGCCTACGGTTTCGCGAGCCGGAACAAGCCCCTGCAGCTGTGTAATGCGGACTAAAACAAGGGCAGCAAAATATGCGCTGATCGCAAGGCATCGTGTTCCAGAAGTCATACAGCAGGCAAAGCAAGGTTTCACCATATTTTCTGTAGCGCAAAGCTAGAGCGGGTGAGTTTGGACATTGCTAGTGGGCTCTCACTAGAATTTGTTGCATGTGCTTCATCCAGATGGTTGTAGCGCCCGTTCCGCCGAGACATGTTACTTCACGATATGCAATGCTTGCAGGTACTGTGGGGCCCTCCATCTGCCCTAGACAGGGTCTACTTGTCCCTGTGCATCCGCCCGAGCTCGTGAAGCAACGCCGCTGAAAAGATATCTCCACTATCCTCGCATGGCGCTGGTTATAAACTGTTATAAAACTGCATGTTGCACCACTCAGCCCGGAGTAGGCTGCCAATTGAGCTATACCAGTCCAATTGTCTGTCCAACCCAGAGTGACAGTGACCGCTTTATTCGGCGCCTTGTGGTGGATCGTAGTTAAGCTTCCGGACGAGAGACGAAAACACCTTTGAGCGTCTGTTGCCGACTCATTCATGCTCTGGCGGGGCCCTATGGGAGCCGGAAACCGTGTAGAGGGTTTTGTTCTTGTTCAGGCAGGCTTGCCAAGTCTCGTGTCTTTTTGCACCCTTCTTGATTCTCGTCTAACAGATATGAGGGATGAAGGGGACACCCCGAAAGCACCTGGCTCACCGCAATACTGCATGGGGCTCTGTTTTCACGGCGATGGCTGCTCCTAGGCCCCGCCTTTTTCGACCGTACTCTAGGCAACGCTCTGCGGGTCAACGAGACCGCTGCTGCAGGGTACCCTTCCTTTTTGCTCTCTGTTATGAACGTGCCGTCCCGGTTTTTGTCTAGCACCCATATCCGCGACCCTGCTCAGTCCCAGCTAAGGGACCATCAGAAGTCCGGCTAAGCAGGGTGCACATCTGCATAGACGTCGATCTTGCATCTGCTGTCATTTTCTCTTGCGCACAGACTTTACTGTCATCTACCTTTATATGCTCTTGAGTTACTCTTCTAACGTCGAATCAGCGACCTGTGTTTCAGTCCCGATCGTATTTGCTATCAGCTATCGCTATCCAGCTGCAGGAGCCTGCATCTTCGGCCTTGTGGTGATGGTCCGCAAGTACCAGGCGCAGGGCAACTTGCAGTCGCTGTAGGTCTACCTCGGCCATAGGAATCGTGGCACACTTTTAGAGTGCACCGTTGGAGACACGGGCACAGATGAGCGACCGGTCCTCGGAGGCGTTCCCGTCACCTTAGGCCGCTTAAGTAAGGACGGCGCCCGGAGCCCACTGACACAAATGGGCAACAGCAATACGAAGGAGAGGCGCCCGGGACAGGCACCGGCGACGCCCGCTAGTGCGTCTCCGACCCGTTCTCGGGATCGTGAAAAGCGGCGGAGCCGCCGTAAGGAGGCCCAGGAGATTCGTCGCGACCCATCCGAGACCGTCGATGGCGGGTTCCTGTTCCCGCAGGGCGTCTACACGGGGCCCCAGGACTACAAGTCCGCCACAGTGCGCGAGTTGATTATATACAGGTGCATTGCGCCGTTCTATGTGGGACTAGAGACGTGCGAGCCTGACTGGACAGACCTTCAGCTTCTCGCCGCCGTGAAACACCGTCCTTTTCCGGCCGGCGCGGATGCCAATTTCACGAACATGCCACCAGAGGGCGGTTCTGCCCCCCGTGGAGGATTTTTAGCCCCCCAACAGGCTACTACACCTGCGTCGCTGGGAACTGAGATCCTCGGCTCCCCTGCAGGCCTAAGCAGACTAAATCCTCATGACGAGATGGGCGTTGCTAATGCCAATGGAGCCAGCATTGCTAACGCCAATGGAGCCAGTGAGATGACGCCGAGTGGCTCCCCACGCTCAGTGTTGAACGTCGAGGATAAGACGGAGTGTACCGGTGCGCACAGCCTTGTGACGGGACTGGCGAGCCTGACGGTGGCTGATAACCGCGCTGCGACGCAGCTGTCAGAGCGTGATGCACAGGCCGTGTGGCTCTACCGCAATGTGCATGAGTGTCCCATATGCTTCCTACTATATCCGCGCCTTAACGCCACGCAGTGCTGCCGGCAGGATATCTGCACCGAGTGCTTTGTGCAAATAAAGCGCGCTCCACCCCACAGACCTCACGGTGACAGCCCTACCCCCAACGAGTCGGCTGCGACAGACAATGCCCCGGAAGAGGAGCTGGTCTCCGAGCCGGCATTTTGTCCTTTTTGCACAAAACCCAACTTCATTCTCGTGTTTGAGGCGCCGCCATTCGAGTGGGGAATCCCGCGCCCGCACAAGCGCCCCCAACCACCGTTAGGACCTGTGATGACCGACACGATCCGTCCAGACTGGAAGTCCCAGCTCGAAAGTGCTCGGCGGCGACTTGCCCGCAAGTCTGCCGCCGCGCAAGCCTTGCATCGCACCGCATTACTACCTGCAGACCCGTCTCACCGACGGTCGTCGTCACATGTACAATCGGATGCAGCACCCCGACGCCGGCGCCGGTCGACCCTGAGCGACCTGATATCAGCATCGCGCTCCATGTCCGCTGTGCAGATGCGCGATCTTGAGAGCCGCATGGTGGAGTCAGCCATCCAGCAAAGTCTTCGCGAGCAGTAGTGACCAATTGATATTGCAGGGACTGAAGCATATTAATTCTTTGCATCCGGCACCTATAACCAGCGCCGGTTGTCTACACCTCTCACCCACCGGCACCATGCACGTGCTTGCGGACAGCAGGGCATGCCACGTGACGTGACATGTCGCAATATATATTCGCGCCCACCCCCCCCATCCAGTACTACCCAAACAGACCTCCATTATGAAGTCCTACGTCCACGATGGGCTCTCTGGCGACCAACGTGATCTCCACGACTCTGGGATAGCGATCACCAACGACGAGCTCAAGGCCCTCGGGGTGCTTGCGTACCACTTTACCGAGCAAGAAGGTGTCGACAGACTGGCCGCGGAGCGTGGCTACAAGAATCGCGACGTCATAAGCGTGTCGCCGAATACCATGGGTGACGCCTACAATGAGAAGCTTAAGCAGTTTTACGCTGAGCACCTACACGAGGATGAGGAGATCCGCTATGTGCTGGAAGGCGAGGGGTTTTTCGATGTGCGAGACAAGGACGAACGCTGGATCCGGTGCCGCCTTTCAAAAGGCGATTTACTTATCTTGCCTGAGGGCATCTACCACCGGTTCACCCCCTCAAGCACTGACTACATCAAGGCCATGCGGCTGTTCCAGGACGAGCCCAAATGGGTGGCACATCCCCGGACCCCGGAGTCCGACGCAGTTTCTGCGCGCTCGCAATATTTAGCTGCCATTGGTGCCTAAATAGCATCTAGTATTTATTAGTACCATCTGCTGAGTCCATGGACTTCCCGGCCACCGCATTGGGCCCCCGCGAATCACGTGCACCTCAGGTGACCCACTCAAGTCAAATGCGCGATGCTGACATTTTCACTTTTCAACAATGTCTGCTGCTGAAGCTGCCGTTTCCTATGCGTCGATGATCCTGGCGGACGCCGACATTGAAATCACCGCCGACAAGCTCCTTGCACTCACCAAGGCTGCCAAGGTCGAGGTCGCACCCGTCTGGGCCGAGGTTTTCGCCAAGGCCACCGAGGGCCAAGACCTGAAGGAGGTCCTTTTTGCCGTCGGTGCTGCTGGCCCGGCCGCTGGCTCTGCTCCTGCCGCTGCTGCTGCTGGTGATGCTGCCGCTGCCCCTGCCGAGGAGGCTCCTGCTGCTGAGGAGTCCGAGTCTGATGGCGACATGGGCATGGGTCTGTTTGACTAAATACAGGGTACCTAGCATAGAAGTTTTATGTATTGACGGTAATCCACGGGTACTGCTACCCGTCGCCGTAGTTGTCTATCTCATTTGTGCATTCGGAAGCCGTTTAACAGCGCGTGGACACCTACGTCGCGGGTTGCTATGACTCAGCATAGGGCTCAGGGCTCTTCACCATCGAGTCGCCCACTCATCCTGAGCAGTGCGCTCCCCAAGTCTAGTCAGTCACCATGTCGGATCAGAAGAAGGCCGCTCCTAAAAGCGTGCAGACGTTTGGCAAGAAGAAGACCGCCACTGCGGTGGCATTCGTTAAGGAGGGCAAAGGCCTCCTCAAGGTCAACGGCTCTCCCATTACCCTTGTCCAGCCTGAGGTTCTCAGACTCAAGGTCTATGAGCCCATCCTCATTGCTGGCGCCGACAAGTTTGCCGGTCTCGACATCCGCGTGCGCGTGTCTGGTGGTGGCCACGTTTCTCAGATCTACGCAATCCGCCAGGCTATTGCCAAGGGTCTCATCGCCTTCTACCAGAAGTACATTGACGAGCAGACCAAGAACGAGCTCAAACGCGCTTTCGTTCAGCATGACCGCACACTGCTGATCGCTGACCCTCGCCGCTGCGAGCCCAAGAAGTTCGGTGGTCCCGGTGCCCGCGCACGTTACCAGAAATCTTACCGTTAGGCTGGCTTTGTATCTATCCGTAGCTGTCATAATATATTGCACGCTTTAAAAATTGCCTATGGTTCACCTGTCGCACTATTTGACCAGCAGTGCACTAGGCCGAGTTCGGGCATTTGGACAGAGCTGACTTTTGCAATGCTTCCGCTGGCGAACCAGCTCTAACTGCACAAAAATGGCACCTTTGACGCGCTTACTTAAAGCCTTCTTGTTTCCAGCGATCGCGTTGTGACTAATCTGTAAACAAGCCATGGGCACTGCTGGAGACAGCCCTCAGCGCTGGCCAACTACGCCGGAAAAGGGTGCCACGCAGGCTTTGACCCCTACAACGAGCCACAGGCATGAGATCGCCGAGGTGCTTGGTTCACCACTTGAAAAGCCCCGTCTCGATGGCCCTGATCTACCCCACCCCGATACCTTCCCGGGCGCCTCCACTCCCGTCCCTAGCAGCCCACGCGACGAAGTATACACGGATCCCAGTGCAAAAGAGTCTCAAACTCCACTTAGCTCGCCTACGCGGCTCGCTGCAGGGCACACAGCTGGTCGGTCCCCCGAGGCTGCTAGTTCTCCGCTCCAACGCCTCCAAGCGCCAAAAGAACTGGACGGCGACCCTCTTGTAGATGGCCTGTTTCTAAAACAATCAGTTCTCAATTCGTCCCCCAAAAGACTCTTGTCCCCTGATAGGCCTACCCTCCACGCTCATACGCCCGGGCACATGTTCATGCCCTCTCCCATGAGTAGGCCATGGAGCTCGGCAAAGGCTCCGTCCTCTGGGCGAGTGGCGATGGCGGGCAGTGCTGTGCCACCCATACCTTTGAAGACGTTTTTTGTGACGCAAGAAGAGGCCAGCCAGCTACCCGCAGAGGAACTCCGGCCCACCCTGATCAAGGCCATTGAAGCCGTCGAAATGTACGAGCGGTCAGCCACTCAGTTTCGCAGCCTTGCCAACCAGCTGCAGCTTCAAAGTAAGCTGGCAGCTATTGAAGCCCAAGAGAGTGCCCAGCGCCACGGTGTGGAAAGCACTCTGGCCCACCGAGAGGTCGAGCGGCTGATCGCCGAAGTCATGGGCTACAACGATGCATCAATTGATTCGGAAGCTATCCGAAGACGTTTGAAGAAGACACGGCAGAAACTCCGCGACATGGAGCTGCTTGCCGACGAGCGTGGTCGTGAAATTGCCGCGCTGCGACAAGAGCTTCGAGGACTCAAGCTAGCATCCGCACAGGCTGCACCCAAACAGATCAGTGGACTAGAACTACTGGCGAGCCAGGTCCTATCGCAGCAGACGCCGCAGTCCCAGCCCCAACACCAGTCCCAGTCTGAATTCCAGTTGTACCAGGCGAGTGACAAGCGACGCAGGCCGTCCAGCTCGTCCACGATCTCGGTCCGAAGTGATGACACCCAGGAGGATGACGAGCAGTGAAGGACCTGCTTCTCGGCTCTCGCCGCGCCACGTGCATGCATCTAGAGATTTATTTATGTCCGTCCTCCTAATAATAGATTCAGGCCGCATCTTTTTCAGTAAATAGGCTACAGCAGAGTCGGAGGCAGATCTGATCCGGCCTTGCGAATGCCTGCCAGCCTGTCGTACTCGCCGCTGAGAATACGCTCAACGATTATGTCGTCCTGCTCCTGCTTGTTAGCGGCTACCACGGGCCCGTGGCGCTCCTGGGCACGTAAGCGCAGCTCCTCGTTGGCCCAGTCACGTAGGTTGTCTTTCTCTAGGAAGAAGTAGAATCCAAGGGCAATCAGCATGCCTGGAACGTAGCCATAGTACATGATGTTCTCCCAGCCCTCCTTTTGGTTTTCGCGGATGACTTGCCAAGTCACCTCGCCGGTGACCGGGTCTTCCACGGGGATCTTGTCGAGAATGCGGCGACCGTTCAAAAAGTACTCGTCAATAAATGAGTTGTTCACCGTCAACTGCTGGCTGTCTTCGAGCGACATCTTATATCGGTCCAGCAGCGTAGCGCGCTTGACGTTGGCCAGGGCACCGAGCGCCGCGGCGTTTTGCAGTTCTGCGTCCGTAGGCAGCCTCGGCTTTCCATCGCTGGTCCGGAAAGCCTTGGTAGGGTCTCCCACTTTGGTGATGGTCTCGGTGATTGCGTTCTCGAGATCCGGTGAGTAGAGAGAATACCCCTGGGCAGCGGGATAGTTGTGTGACGCGAACTTTATCCCACGTCTTGCTGCTGCGCCCACAGAGGGCACTGCAGCAGGCAGACGGAACAGACGGCTCGCCCCAAGCATTTCGATAGGCTGAGTAAACGAGTGCCTTTGGGATTGACTCAAGCCGTACAGTCAGGGTTGGGACCAAGCGATCAATGCGGACGACTTTCGCTCTCAATGGTTTTGCGATCCACTTTGACCAAAAGCCTTAAGTACAGATTTTGTTGACCAGAGGCACTTTTTTTCGCGAAGCCTACTGCACCATTGAAACGATCTGAACCATTTTACAACTTATCGTCCTTGAGTGCCACGGCAGTGTCCCCCTTGCGTTCCTTCTTGGTAATATATCCGCTCCAAAGAGGTCAACTACTACGAGTAACAGGCGAGCTGGACAGCCATGGGAGCGCCGCAGTTGTATCTGCGGTGTTGGAGAAGTCTGAGGAGTTCGTGGCAGGTCCCAGAACTCTCAACAATGAAGGCTCAATACCCGCTCCGGTATCCGAGAAGTGAGCTGCTGGCAATAACGTTTCCTGGACTTGGCGACAAGACTTACGGCTTCCAGTACCGTCACCATGATCTAGTGGGGTGTCTGGACTAAGCTTCTGCATATGAGGATCGGCATATGATATCCTCGTGCCCCGCAGTAGCGCTCTATAAAAGGAGTAAACCGGATTCCGCCAAACGAGTAAAAAATGCCGACTCAGCTCTGTCAATAGCGCCCAAACAATGTATATAAAGTATCACTGTACAAACACCGTTGCTGAGCATAATCGGTCGCATCTTCCTCTCTCGAGGGTGAAAGGTTTTTAAGTCAACGTGCCTTCGAAATCTATCGACAGGACGCTGTCTACGAGGTTGTCGATAACCGGAATTGGGTTATGGGCGCCCATTGTCATCTGTACAGAGCATAGGGAAAAGCGTACCGTCCTCCAAATAAAATGGCAAAGGGCGCAAACCCGTAAACAAAGCTGCAGAGATTATGCACGGAGCATGCTATCATTGTCTTTCCGTAGAAATAGTTGTGGCGCGAATCCTCTGTATTATCCTAAACTCGGACACTTTACCCCGCCAAACCATTGTCGCAAAAGCTTTGAATGAACCGGTGAAGGGGTAAATGCAACTAGCGCACGCAGTATGCAACCGTAATGTCATAACGTTATAAGAGGCACCTAAATAGGAGAATATGCAGGAGAACATGCACACAACGTTCCACAGCACCTGCATATCACTGTCACCCTGACAACGAGACGGCAGCTTACGTATACGATATTTTCTTAAGTTGGCGATTCCATCTAACCTACGGAACCAGAACCAAATGTCGGCCGCTGAATACTACGTAAGTACCCCGTCGACGCGTTCCTTGTGATGGAACGGGCACATATACGTCAGCTGACTCCAGCTGCAGCGTGTCATAGGGCGCTCAGCCGCTAACGCAGAACAATAATGCGCAGCCTCCTTCGGGCGCTCCCGGCGGCGGTGAGCGTGGATGGGGCCAGCAACAGGGCTATGGCCAACAGGGCTACGGCCAACAGGGCTATGGTCAGCAGGGTGGCTACGGCCAACAGGGTGGGTACCCACCTCCCCAGCAGTACGGCTACCAACAGCAACCCATGTACCAGCAGCAACCTCAAAAGAGTGGTGGCCATGGTGCAGGCTGCTGTGCTTGTCTTGCCGGCTGCTGCGCACTCTTCGCCTGTGAGGAGATCCTAGGCCTTTGCCTGAACTAATGTAACATTGACCACTAGATAACTTGTAAGAATAGAACAGTGCCCGAAAAGCTCATGAAAGATTCGGCTACCGGTTTATGGTGTGAGTGAGTGGTTGGTTGCTGCAGCACTGTTCTCCTTGGTGCTGCTGGCCAACATGCTGCAGATAACATATCTGTTTGATCAATCCCGATCGGAACAGCATGTGACTGCAGCCCACCTTAGATCAAGCTCGTCTGACCCAGCGTTGGGCCCAAGAAACCTTCATAGCCGTTGCAAACTTCCTTGCAGAACTGAGCCAACATGCCGACGCTGCGAGCCAGCCGCACGTGGCACATGGCTTGGTAGATTCCTTACCCCTTTTTTCGGGAACAAAAGTGTGAGTCCCGTTTGGTTGCCGGGAACATATAGCGCAACAGAGCGGCCTTAAGGCGACTTGTGGGATCAACATTGAATAATTGGCCACGATCTATTGTTTCCTAGATCCCATGCATGAAATGCATGAAGCGCTGGTGCATTCAGGAATTATAAGTACAGGCAGGTAGGTGTAATTCAGAATACTTGCATTTTGTGTATACATATTTCATCTGCACATTCACAATTTGCCCGAAAAGGGATCCAGTTCGTTTGGCCACCCTATTGAAAACCTGCTGCGTCATAGCCCAGCCCCCCCGAAGTGGCGCTTCATTATTCCAAGAAATTCTGGCGTTTTCGACCCGACTTTTGGCAGGGCACTGCCTTCTTCAAGAATTAGGGCACTAACTGTACCCCATCTGTTTCACCCGGGGGGTGTTTTTTGGCCCCAGCCCGCTGACCTTGCCCCTTGTGGCTAAGGGTTTGTTCGGCTCTGACAAGTTTCGCCAATAATCACCCGACTCAAGCTCGCGAGGTCCCAAGAGCGTTGCACGCCATCGTTCTACTGGCAGCACAAAGGATTCTGCACATATCCCGGCACAGAAACTCGGGGCCATGACGAAAAACCACCGGCCGCAGTTCGATCCATTCGCTGCCGGCGAACATAATGGCGATTCGACCATGTGGCCAGACGAACTTGATGTGGCTCCACCGCCGGGTGCCGCGGACTCACCGCGCCGCAACGCTGGGTATATCAGCCGGCCGGAGCAATTCGAGGACCTGCCTGTCGGCGACCCTCGCCACGCGCGGTTCGAGCTCGAGACCGTTGAATTTGACGGCACGTCCGACTCCTCCTCCCAGCACGAGATCCAGCGTAGTGGCAGCACCGTTCAGCGCCACAGGTGGGGTACCCAACGACACCGCGACGGCCGTCCACACCGCCAGCGGTCCACATTAGGCCGGCTGTCCTCTAAATATTTGCATCACCATCATCATCAGCAACAGCACAATGGAGCACCATCGCGTTCCGCCAGCAAGGCAGGCAAGCGTGGTCATAACGCAGAAGCTGCAGAGGACGAGGATCCGCGCGAGATATATCTGAATATGCCACTCCCTGTTAGTCTCAAAAACCCGGCAACTGGCCTGCCGAACACCGAATATTGTCGAAACAAGATCCGCACTACCAAGTACAAACCTCTCAACTTTCTTCCCAAGAATCTGTGGTATCAGCTGCACAACATTGCTAACCTGTACTTCATTTTTATCGTGATCCTAGGCTTTTTCCCTATATTTGGTGTTCCCAGCCCAGGGCTCACACTGGTGCCTATTGTCGTCATCATTTGCATCACCGCCATTAAGGACGCTATCGAGGATTATCGGCGGACGCTGCTTGACCTCGAGGTTAATAACACCCTCTCTGAGGTGCTAGTAAACAACCCCAATCCCAATGTCGTTGTTGAGAATGTGTCCTATTGGCGCCGCTTCAAAAAAGCGAACTCGCGGCTTATCATGAAGATTGGGCGCTGGATCTACAGCAAGCGCGCAGCTCGCAAAGAGCGAAAAACTGGAAAAGCACCTGTCGCAAGCACGATCTTCAAAGACACCCAGCAGCTTGGGGGCGATGTTGCCTCCATCTACTCTCGTGAGAGCATAGGCCTCATGGACATGAACCCAGTTGACAATAACCCGTTTGGTGACCCAACATCAGATAATATTGACGAATCAGTAGTCAATCCACGTGCCCATCCAGCTACCAAAGCCAATTTTCGCATCGACTACTGGAAAAACATGCGTGTCGGAGACTTTGCCCGCATCAGGAACGATGAAGAAATCCCTGCCGACATGGTAGTCCTGTCGACCAGCGAAGAGGATGGCGCGTGTTACGTCGAGACAAAAAACCTCGACGGCGAAACTAACTTGAAAATTCGTCAGGCTCTACGCTGCGGCAGGGATATACGCCACTCAGCTGACTGCCAAAAAGCTCAATTTTGGATAGACTGCGAGGCCCCACAAGCGAACCTCTATGCATTTAACGGTGTTGCAAAGTGGTACCGAGATGACGTCACGCATTCGGAGCCAATCACGATCAACAACGTCTTACTGCGTGGCTGCAAACTCAGAAATACAAGCTGGGTTATAGGCGTGATTATTTATACCGGCGGGGATACGAAGATCATGATGAACGCCGGCGCCACCCCCACTAAGCGCAGTAGACTTCAAAAGGATATGAACAAGTATGTTTTTTACAACTTCATCCTCTTGTTCTTTCTATGCTTGGCTTCTGGCTTGGTCAATGGGATTAAAAACCACCAAGACAGTACATTCATAAGGATCTTTGACCAAGGTTCCGCTGGGGGCAGTCCGCCTGTGGATGGCATTGTTACGTTCTGGGCCGCTCTTATCCTATACCAGTCCCTTGTACCGGTCTCCTTGTACATTTCGATTGAGATTGTCAAAACCATCCAGGCTTTCTTTATCTTTTCCGATGTGCATATGTACTATGAAAAAATTGACTATCCTCCAACCCCAAAGTCATGGAACATTTCAGACGATCTCGGCCAAATAGAGTATGTGTTCTCTGACAAGACTGGAACGTTGACCCAGAATGTCATGGAGTTCAAGAAATGTACCATCAACGGCGTGACCTATGGCAAGGCTTATACAGAGGCCCTAGCGGGCCTACGCAAGCGGCAAGGAGTCGACGTGGAGAAGGAAAACAGAGAGATGGAGGAAGAAATCGCAGAGGACAAAGTCAAAATGGTGGCTCAACTGAAAGAAATCGACCCCAACAATCAGACAGTTACTGAAGAAATGACCTTTGTCTCCAATGAGTTTGTGTCAGATCTCAGAGGCGCCAGTGGTCTGGAACAAGCAAAGGCGGACCACCACTTCATGCTTGCCCTCGCTCTCTGCAATTCAGTAATCACTGAGCCGTCGAAACAACACCCAGGGCGTACAGAATTCAAGGCACAGTCACCTGATGAGGCGGCTCTCGTTGCAGGTGCCCGTGATGTAGGCTTTGCTCTTGTCGGAAGAGTAAGACGCGGTCTTATTGTGAACGTCCAGGGCAAAGAGGTCGAGTATCAAATTCTCAACACATTAGAATTCAACTCCACTCGAAAAAGAATGAGCGCTATCGTGCAACTAGAGGATCCAGAAACGAAAAGCAAGAGAATTCTCCTAATATGCAAGGGTGCTGACTCTGTCATATATGAACGACTCGCTCCGGGCGTTCAGAAAGAGCTTCGCGAGAAAACTGCTGTGCAGTTGGAAAGTTTCGCGAACGAGGGTTTCAGAACCCTGTGCATTGCCGAACGGGAGTTAACGCCAAAGCAATATAACGAATGGAACGAGCGTCATGCCCAGGCCGCTGCTGAGATTCATGATCGTGAGGAGAAGCTTGAAGTGGTTGCCGACTCGATTGAGCGCGACTTGACTTTGCTGGGAGGTACCGCTATCGAAGATAGACTCCAAGATGGTGTTCCTACCACAATCTCTTTGCTAGCCGATGGTGGCGTTAAGCTTTGGGTTCTCACTGGTGACAAGGTTGAAACGGCTATCAACATCGGTTTCTCGTGCAATCTACTCGACAGCTCCATGGAGCTGCTTATTATAAAGGTAGAGAACGATGATAAGAGCAGTGTTCCAGCTATGATCGACGAGATGTTGAGAAAACATTTCAACATGGAAGGATCACATGACGAACTGGAGCGCGCTCGCTCCGACCATTCTGTGCCTGATGCTAAATATGCACTTGTGATTGACGGAGATGCTTTGAAGCTAGCATTGAATCCAGCTATCCAACACAAGTTTCTACTTCTGTGCAAGCAATGTCGCTCAGTCCTGTGTTGCAGGGTCTCCCCAGCCCAGAAGGCGGCTGTGGTTAGAATGGTACGTCGAAACTTGGATGTTATGACATTGAGTATCGGTGATGGTGCGAACGACGTTGCAATGATCCAGGAGGCTGACGTAGGTGTCGGAATTGCTGGAGAAGAGGGTCGCCAGGCTGTTATGTCTTCGGATTATGCGATAGGCCAGTTCCGCTTTTTGTCAAGACTCATGCTCGTACATGGCCGCTGGTCCTACAAACGGTTGGCTGAAATGATTCCCAACTTCTTCTACAAGAACATTGTGTTTACAATGACGTTGTTCTGGTATGGCGTGTTCAACAACTTTGACTGCACCTATCTCTACGAGTACACGTTTGTGATGTTCTTCAACCTGGCATTTACATCTCTCCCTATTATTTTATTGGGTGTCTTGGATCAAGATCTTCCAGACAGAGTGTCGCTTGCGGTTCCTCAACTCTACCGTCGGGGTATTTTACGTGCAGACTTTAACGAGACCAAGTTTTGGCTTTATCTCATTGAAGGTATCTACCAGTCCTTTATTGCCTTTTTCTTTCCTTACTTCTGCTACTCTCCGGGAAATTTTCAAAGCATGACCGGCAGAGCATTGGACCATCGATATTGGATGGGTTTGCCAGCGTGTGTGATCGCAGTGATGTCTTGCAATTTGTACGTTCTGATGAATCAGTATAGGTGGGATTGGCTCTCTCTGTTGATCAATATTATTTCAAGCTTGCTTGTCCTTGTTTGGTCTGGCATTTACTCTTCAACTGTGTTCTCGCAAGAGCTGTACAAGCAGGCCGCAGAGATGCTCGGTTCCCTGATGTTCTGGGCGGTTTCTCTTCTTGGAATTGTAGCCTCCTTGATGTCACACTTTGCGATTATTTCGGCACGTGCATTCTGGCGGCCCTATGATACCGACATTATTCGAGAGCAGTGGGGACTTGGCGAATTTGACAAGGTCCTAGCCACACCACGCGCTGCCAATGATCCAGATGCAGCCAAGTACGAGAATCCTTATCGCAAGGACGGCTACCACGCACCGTCGACGCCTGGCCGGAGCAGCTGGAAACACAGTCCGTACGAGCTCAAGAACGACTCGCACGCCAGCTTCGGTCGCTCTCCTGACTATATCAAAGTGGGTAATAAGACCTTTGAAAGTGAGAATTTCCAGTGGAAAAGTTCGGCAAAGGAAATAGCGCGAGACGCAGTTCCCGAGCGGGTCCGAAAGTCGTTGGACCATGCACGGCGCCATTCTCGCTACGAGCAGGGCCCGGCCAACGAAGGAATTGCTGATATCCTCACGACCACAGAGGTTCATGATTTAACAACAGCCGAGGGGCTCATGAAGAAGACTAATTATGAGTGATGATCTATTTTCTTTTTCAATCAACTGCGTAATGTTATATTATTCTGCAGCTACTGCACTATATAGATATGGACTCTTATGGTCCGGGTTACTCTGCAGCAGTGCCGTTAGTTGATAGTAGCTCTCCGGAAATACGGGGCCAGACTGTCTTTTTCCAATTTATGTACTCTGAAAGCCGGTTCGGAGCATATTTGGCATAGTCAAAGTCAATGTCGGAAGACATGCTTTGAATCGCGGACCAGATGCCCCAGTAGAAGCCTGGCATACCCCACCATGCCGCTAATTCGTCTATAAATAAAGGTAGGTCTGTGGACACAGGCTCTCCCATGTAGTGTGCATACGCCTGTAGATAATACTTGGACCAGCTTCTCAGAACGTTATCTGTCGAGGTGGGCTCCGGCACGAGATTCTTGTCACACTGAAATCCCTGCCACTCTTGAAAGTGATTGGCAATATCAAATGCGCGCGGGCATGGGAGTGCGTATTCGTAGTCAATAAAACTCACCCTAGACTCATCAGTATATGGGGCGATCCCGTTCGTGCTGCCGTTTGTCGATTTTGGCTTCCAGCCTTCTGTACAGATGATGTTTCCCGACAATAGATCGCAGTGGCCCATAACTTCCGGCCCCCCGCGGTGTGAAAGGTAGGCCTTGATCCAGCCAAACTCGGACCTGATCCTGTCTTTCGACCACTGGAGGACACCGTCGGAGAGCATCTCAATCCAAGAGTCTAGAAGCCCCCACAGATTTCCCACATTTTGGTTAGGCATGCGTTTTTGCACGTCGTCCACGCGCAGCTGGGCGTGCCACTGGGCCAACCGATTAGCGACGCTCATCATAAGCTCCGGGTCGGAGAGTTCAGTATGCAGCACAGGACGCCCAACCAGATACTCATATACCAGGCCATTTCCAAACCTGCAAACAAGGTTGGGAGCTAAGCCCAGGTCCATTAGCTGCTGGTGTACAGCATACTCACGATCGCGGTTGATAAACTCCCCGGTCCCTTTTCCAAAAGCCCGCACCAAGTACTGCTTGCCATGGCGATCGCCCGCTTTGATTAGCTGGTTTGTTATGCCTCCCTTCATAGTCGTTAGCGTTAGCGGCGCGCTCTCTGGCCCGAGAACCTCTTCCAGTAGCCGCTTCAGCTCTGTGTTGTCTCCATTTTCGGAGACAACCTTGACCGTTCTGTCAGGGAGATCCAGGGTCATGGCTGTCGCTCTGTGCAGTAGGGACGGACTCTTGCGATTTTCAGAGCGTCTCGACGGACCGCTAACAGTTTTAAGTTCTAATGCAATCCCTGAACCGGGTAACCGCCTCGCGTGAGACCCCGGGATCATATCAAGAATCGACATTACTGTGCAGTTTGTGTACGGCTTGTGCAGCTACGTGATGGTTGTGTGGTTTCTGCCGGTTTTGCTGTATATGAATTGTAGGCGACGAAACTTACATTTATGGCGCGCAAAAGAAGCTCGAACACGGGGACTAGTGATAAGGCCCTGGGAAACCGCACGACCGCCGAGTCCGTAGACTGCGGTAGTATAGCACCACGTTCGAAGGACTCTGATAGCTAATTGAGTATTGGCGCAGACGTGTCTGTGTCACTGTCAGAATCCATGTTGCAGACACCATTAGTTAGAAGCATACTGGTAGTCAGCATAAAGCTCATTATATACATCAGTTACAAGTGCACGGATAGCAGGTCATTTTGGCCAAACTGGGAATTGCAAAGAGGACACTTACGCATCCTCGCTGCAAGTCTCGCGTTTGCACAGTCATGGCAGAATACGTGCCCACAAACCTTGATGGCTGTGTCTTTCCAATTCTTGGTGCAGAGTGAGCACAAGGCGATACTTCGTAAACTCTCTATCTGCTCTTGAACGGCCTCGGAGGTACCTGCACCTGAAGTGGCACGTTTGGTCTCGAGCTGCTTGGTGAGCTTTTCGACTAGTGCCTCCAGTTTCCAAATCTCACTCTTGCCTGCGCTCACGTCAAGATCCCGTTGCTGTAGTTGATCCAGCAACTTTTCATTTTGCGATTTGGCAGCTTCCAGTTTGCTCTCTACGTGTACGCGATGTCGATCGGCCTGGACGCTCGCGCGTTCCCGCGATGATGCAGTGGCTTTAGATTCGCCAAGCTGACGCTGCAAACGCGAAACGGAGTTAATGAGCTTTTGCTCGGACTCCTTCCATGTCGCGATGACTTCAGCGCTCTTGGCCAACGCCGCTTTCAGTTTGATGATTTCAGCACCCATGGCATCCCGGGCCCGCATAGCGCTAAAATACTTTTCGTCCGCACGAGCCTTACTGGCATTGATCGCATTGATTTTCGCCTCGGTGGCCGCTTGCTCAGAGGAAGTGCGCGCCACAGCCTTGGCGTGGGCCTTCGCAAAAGCCTGCTCCAATCCCGGGATCTCCGCGGCTAATGCCTTGTTCTGGCGCACTAGTTTCTTGACTTTCTCGATCAGATCCTCGTGGCTCAAGCCCTCACATTCAGCTGTATCGACTTCGGGAGGGCCGCTTCGTTCCACCAGCTTTATACGCTCCTCGGCATTTGCCAACAGCTCCTTGAGGGTATCGGCGCTTTTGGCCCGCTCAAGCTCGCCCGCCTTTTTGATGCTCAGCTCTCCAAGCAGGTCGTCACGAGCAGCCCGAATGCGAGCAACGTCAGCGTCGCAGACATCGAGGCGCCTCTGAAGCTCAGCCCGCTGGGCTTCGTAGTCGTTCCTCACCTTCTGCTGGTACGCTGCCTGTTCTGCAGTCAAGTCGGTCAGCTTCTGGTTAGCCGCACTAAGATCTCGCTCGAGTCTTGTGTTATCCACCGTTAGCTCCTGGATAAGCTTTTCCGTGTACAAGACGCTCTTGTACTTGCGCAAGTGCTCTTCAGGTAGCTCTACCAGCTGGAGCTCCAAGGCCCGGATAGTCTCGTGGAGCTTGTTGAGTGATTCGCCTTGTTTTTTAAGCTGGGTCTCGCGCGCCGCTGCGAGCGCGACAGTTCCTGCAACCTCCTCCTCCAACGTCGTCAACCTGCTCAGTGTTGCTTCGTCAAACTTGGTGGCCTCCTTTTCGGAGACTTTCGCTTTCTCGCTTCCATCATCTTTCTGTCTGCGTGGCTCCATGGCAGAGCGCGCCAACGAGGGGCTCTCTAGGCGATCGAGCTGTTTGGCTGTTTGCAAATACTTTTCGGATAGTGCTGCGACCTCCGACTCCAGCGCGTGGTTCACATCCTCTGATTTGAGAGCCTCTAATGTGCTGCGCAAACACTCGCACTCTCGTTTGTAAACTTGCATCTGGCGGAACACAGCTTCTTTCTGGAATACCTCGATGTCATCAAGCGTCAGGGGTCCCGGCGCCTCTTCACTCGTACCATTTTTATCCACAGAACTCTGCTTCTTCAGCGGCGGCGCGCCGTCTGCGGCAACTACCGCCGGCCGCTTTTTCTCGTCGACCGCGGAAATGGTGAACTGATGTAATGTTCGATTAGTAAGGGCCTGAGATAGCTTTGTTTAAACGATAGGGTGCAAGGCCTAGGGAGCATACAAATGCCCCTCCACGACAGTTTCGCTGTATCCTAGCGCCCAGAGTAACACTGTCTTAAACACATCAGGGCGCATGTTCAAGTGAATGTGGCTGCTGTGCGGATCAACCCCTCGTTGGCTACAAAGTGTCGTGGCGCACTCGCAACAAATTGACCGTTAGAACATATAAAAAAAGTCCCCAAACAGAACTCAGAGTATTCAGCTGACCACCAAGTAGCCAAAACCAACAAGATGTCTGTAATTGCGCAGGCAGTAGAGAAACTAGAGAGCTGCTGGTTACACCCGCTTACGTCACGTGCGCATCAAACTGCGGCATTGAGATACATTAAGGGCTTAGGGCGTGGTGTAGTAACAAGTCAGCCTGTGGGACTCTAGTCTCGTGAGGTGGAACATTCGAAGTCAACCATGGTCAACATCCCCAAGACTCGCCGGACTTATTGCAAGGGCAAGGAGTGCCGCAAGCATACCCAGCACAAGGTTACCCAGTACAAGACCGGTAAGGCTTCGCTCTACAGACAGGGTAAGCGTCGTTACGACCGGAAGCAGAAGGGTTACGGTGGTCAGACCAAGCCCGTTTTCCACAAGAAAGCCAAGACCACCAAGAAGGTTGTGCTCCGTCTTGAATGCACTGTCTGCAAGACCAAGGCCCAGCTTCCTCTCAAGCGCTGCAAGCACTTCGAACTTGGCGGTGACAAGAAGCAGAAGGGCCAAGCTCTCCAGTTCTAAAACATACCTGGGGACGATATGTTATTGTGTATCGCTGCATTAATCACGCGGTTCTGCGGTTTACGTCGTAGTTATATAAAAATGCGCAAGTCTTTGCGATGTTAATCACCCGAAGCTGCACCAGTTTTGTCGAAGTTCAGGACGCTTGCATGATCCCTACAGCCTCCATTGGCGCCATGGGTCTTTATCTTTACTAGCGGCTTGTGTGTCTTCATTAGCAACTTGTGTACGTTATCGCCACCGAACCATCACAACTTGGCAACTGCTAAATGGATAGCTCCGACTGACAACTGACTAATGGCTGTCCAGTTTGTGCTTGTCCAGAACCGACAGGGGAAGACGCGCCTTTCCAAATGGTACAACGCGTATGAAGGCGATGAACGGTTACGCCTCAAGAAAGATGTTCATCAGCTCGTTGCGAGTCGCGACCAGAAATTCCAGAGTAACTTTGTGGACTTCCAATCGGCAAAGCTAGTCTATCGCCGCTATGCCGGTCTATTTTTCTGTCTTTGCATAGAAAATACGGATAACGAAATGTTCTATCTTGAGGCAATTCATATGTTCGTGGAGGTGCTGGATACCTTCTTTGGGAGCGTCTGTGAGCTAGACATTGTTTTCAACTTTTACAAGGTTTACGCTGCCTTGGACGAGGTCTTCCTGGCAGGTGAGTTGTCGGAAGCCTCCAAAAAGATAATATTGGGCAGGTTGGAGGAGTTTGAGAGACAGCAGTGAGCCCAGCGACCCAGATAAACCAAGTGACACGGGAGACGTTGCAGTCCGCCGCTAGTCCCGAACACTACAGCTATATTTATGAGTCCACGGGCAGTGCCAATTTGCCCTAAAAGCCTTTCGAGGATGAATCCTGCCCGCTTCAATCACTGCTGAGTCGAGGACAGTAGGGAGACGACTTACCGAGACCGCACGACTCTCTAGAGACACAGCAGAACCGATTAAACAGTCCTAGAACCGACAACGTGGCTAGCTATATATTATCTATGGTTTGCATCCATCTTAATCGCACTGCCAGTTCGGCAACGATTGCGCGATTTCAAAGAAATGTACTACACTTTACCCGGCTCGCAGCGGGTAAAAACACACAATCGTAATATCTGAAAGATCCTAATCACGTTTAACATTTTCGTAGCGGTGCTTTGGGCGTATTCACGTCTCTGTACCCTCGGAAGCTCAAGCCACAACTTGTCCGAGGTTCTAAGGTAAGCACTTGCCCCACATTTTGACTTAGTTCAAAGGATCCCGAGGATATGTCCTGGACGGCGACCGTGGCCTTTGTGGCACTGCGCAATGACCTTGCAAATCTGCCCATCTCGTTGACCGGGTCGCTGTTTAATGCGAACACGCCAGCCCAGGACGTGGTGGTCGAGCTATGCCACCAAGCCGGCCTCCGCACGGAGAGGAAAGTCTATCTTGGGTGGACAGGAATGAGTTCCAAGAGTCCAGACACGGTAGAGGTTGATCCTACGTTTGCGCAGAATTCTCATTTGCGTCACAACGTTGAAGTCACCGTCAGGGTACACGCCAAGGTACCCGCTGTTCATACCGTGCATCTAGAGCCAGTAACCACGGCAGACTGGGAGATAGTGGAGACACATGTCGGATTTTTGGAAACATGGATGATCAATCAAGTGCGGGCAGTGAGTATAGGACACGCAGTCACAGTGTACCCAAGTCCCACTGCGATCGCTTGCCTACTAGTAACCAAGATCGAGCCCGCGCCTTCTGGACCATTTGCCCGTCTTAGTCCCAATTCAGAAGTAATAGTTGCTCCGAAAGTGCATCAGTCCACGCCTACGACTGAAAAGCTCATGAAAAAGACTCCTTCACGTAAAGCCCCAGATCGTGTTGCAGTCGTCCGTGCCAGCTCGTTTCCCTATGGCCCAGTTATCCAGACAGAGAATACCGACGCCAAAGCAGCCACGCGACAGTTAATCTTGTATGGATATATTTCAGAATTTAACACCGGCGATCTGATCAAGGTGTCAGTTGTGAATCCACCTGGCCTGAATGACAGCACGCCCAAGCCTGAGAAAGTCGAGGAAGCTGTACCACACGCGAAGACTGTAATTGCAAGATTTATACAGGATGAACACTTTTCAACGCCTGTACTTTCTTATGGGCTCATGTGCGCACTAAGAGTTCCAGCTCGGGTGGCCCTGGTGGTTAAGGTGGTTAAGGTAGCTCAGTTTTCCAGAGATCTTGGTCGGAAGAATGTCATCATACACCCCTATTCCACAACAAATTCTTCCGCATCTTTGAAACTGGGGGGAAAGGATGCGACAGAGAATTCTCTGAGCAACAAAATCCTGAGCGACCTTTTCTTGGACCTCGTCACCAACGGCATGTCCATCGGCCCATCGCAGGCCATTCCCAGCGGGGCTCTAATCGAATGCGATTCGGAATTTTGTGAAGCTGCCGGTGCAACAGTCGGAGCAGAACGAATTACAGGCGAGTCCCAGCTGCTCCCGGCAGTGGAAAAGTGTGTCTTGGAACTGCCAGACCGAAAGGTAGTAGGAAGAGACTCTGTTATTGCTAAGGCGCAAGAGTCGTGTTTGAATCTGAGCGGCACGCTACTATACGGAACTAGAGGCTGCGGCAAATCCTCTATCCTGGAAAATGTCGTACGTGATCTTGAAAAGCAGCTTGTGGCTGCTATACATTTCAACTGCAGCAATTATGCAGATAAAGGTGTGGCTGTTGCCAGAGAGGCATTGAAAAAGGCATTCCTTGAGGCATCATGGTACGCACCCGCAGTTGTTATCTTTGAAAACCTCGAACAGCTAATACCAGCGGCACGAGAGAACTCGGACTCTAGCAGGACGACTCAGCTGGTGGAAATTTTCATTCAATTGGCTGTGAATACTATGAGAACTCGCCAAGTTACCGTGTTTGCGACAACACAGGCCAAGGAGGCCCTAAATTCCTTGTTGATGTCCTCGCATGTATTTGAAGAGTTGGTCCATGTGACTTCTCCAGACAAACGGGTCCGCGAAGCTATTCTTACCGAAGCTATGAGTTCGTTAGATTTGAAAGGTAATGCCGGGTTCGACATACTAGAGGTCGTAGGTGATACAGAAGGTTACCAACCCGGCGACCTCTGGATCTTGACTGAGCGTGTTACTGCTGCCATGGCACTTGAACAAGGTGCTCCAGCTGGTAATAGTGATGGGAATCAGCTGGTAGGACTAGACCTGTTCAAGAAAGCAATGAAGGACTTCACTCCTGCAGCTCTTCGTGGTGTGAAGGGCCAGGCACCATCGACAAACTGGGCAGAGATTGGAGGCCTAAATGAGGTAAAGCGAATCATTCTGGAGACCTTGGACTGGCCGACAAAGTACGCGCCCATTTTCGCTAATTGCCCGCTGCGGTTACGTAGTGGACTGTTGCTATATGGCTACCCCGGCTGCGGTAAGACATTGATTGCAAGTGCTATTGCTGCCAAGACCGGCCTTAACTTCATCAGTGTCAAGGGTCCTGAGATTCTCAACAAGTACATTGGTGCGTCAGAGCAATCTGTCCGCGAACTGTTCGACCGCGCCCAGGCTGCCAAACCATGTATACTCTTTTTTGACGAATTTGACTCTATCGCACCAAAACGTGGCCATGACTCTACTGGTGTTACTGACCGGGTCGTCAACCAAATGTTGACCCAAATGGACGGAGCCGAGGGCCTGGATGGTGTGTACGTGTTGGCAGCCACATCGCGGCCAGACTTGATTGATTCGGCACTCCTTCGTCCGGGACGACTCGACAAGGCTTTGCTATGCGACATGCCAAGTTACGAAGACCGACTGGAGATTCTTGCGGGAGTCAAGAGTAAAATGAATTTGGGCGGAAATGTTGATTTGCCAAAGATTGCCAAAACCACCCACGGTTTCTCAGGCGCAGATTTGCAGGCAGTAATGACCAACGCCTACCTCGATGCCATTCATAGCATCGTTGACACCATCGAGCCGAGTGATGGTAACGAGCACGAGGCTAGAGATATAAACATGTTTCACGTGGGGAGCACTCGTGACATTGAGATTGAAAATGTCAAAAACTACATCGCTGCGAGCACGCTGCTGGACGACGCTGACGAAAACAAACAACCGGCGAAGGAAAGCCTCGCTGTAGTCGTCACTGCTGCGCATATTCAAAAGGCTCTACACGACACGAACCCGTCTATATCTAGCAAAGAGCTGAGCAAGCTACAAAAAATCTACAAGGAATTCGTTGCCGACCGCGACGGTGAAATGCCGCCGGGGACATCTAGCACTGATATCGGCGGCCGAGTGACGCTCAGTTGACGTGCAAAGACGCGACCGTTCCAGCAATGCCTCCACAAAAAAAGTGCAACTCGAATGGGCAAAATGACCTCGCAGGTCGCAGGAGTATTATTTAGTCAACATCGTAGACGCAGCGAATGTGTAAACCATGTATGTATAGAGCACATTCAAAGACCCGGGTGACCTGTGACTAATACCGTACCCCAGATTCCAACGACAAATGCTTCGGCCGCGTTGGGCGGTTGCCCTAGACCGCTTGCAGCAAGTTGGCACCCATTTCAGATGGGCGCATACACAGTCCTCGACACCCACACCTATGCACACCGGCTGGCGGGAAACGCCCGAGCTCGCCGACAAAGTGCACCACTATGCACACTTCCCGGCCACCGGGGTGAGTCTCAAGCAGATGGTCCAGTTCGGGAGCTTCCCGTCTGACGGAACGCTGTTCCGCGCATCCCAGTTCATTGTTGAGGAGCTTCCGATCCGGCTTGCTCACCGAATCCACGACCTGGAGAATCTCCCCGCACATCTCAACGAAATGCCGAGCATCAAGAGAGTTCGGGACTGGTATGCGCAATCTTTCGAGGAGTTGACGTCTATTCCAATGCCACAGCTGTCACAAACTCTCAAAGACCAGCTTTATAAAGCTGATAAGCGACACAAGGTCAAGATGCCTCTGAACCAGGCCGCGAGACCCGACCTCGGCATTCTGCCGGAGCAGAGCCATTACATCAAGGACCCGAGTACTGAGCCCATTGTCACTGCTGCTGGCGCGACGGTTGCCTCTAATTCGGGCCGACACTACTTTGCCAGTGTGGCCGAAAATGTGCAGTGGCCGCCCGAGATCCAGAACTACAATCGAGTAGTGACCCAGGCACTGCAGAAGATCAAGGCCCGACACGATGGCGTTGTTGCCACGATTGCACAGGGGGTGTTGGAGTGGAAAAACAGCAAGTACTTTGAGACCAACGACACCGAGCTGCAGACGTTTCTGGACCGCTTTTATATGAGCCGTATTGGCATTCGTATGCTCATCGGGCAGCACATTGCTCTGAACATGGACAGAGGCATACGCGACGACTATGTGGGGATCATATGTACGAACACGAACGTCAAAGAAATTGCCCAGGCCGCGATCGACAACGCTCGGTTCATTTGTGAGGACTGGTACGGTCTTTTCGAGGCGCCAAAGGTACTACTGCACTCGAATGCCGACAATATCAACTTCATGTATGTTCCTGGCCACTTGAACCACATGATTTTCGAGATTGTAAAGAACTCTTTGCGAGCAGTCGTAGAGTCTTATGGCTTAGACAGTGAGGACTACCCAACTGTCAAGGTCATCATAGCGCAGGGGGACGAAGATATCACGATAAAGATTTCCGACGAGGGTGGCGGTATCCCGAGACGCGCCGTCGATAAAGTCTGGACATATATGTACACCACTGCCCAAGACACCCCCGAGCTCGACCCTGACGTATCGAAGAGCGACTTCAAAGCACCGATGGCTGGGTTTGGCTATGGTCTGCCAGTCTCACGATTGTACGCCCGCTACTTTGGCGGGGACCTTAAGCTGATCTCGATGGAGGGCTACGGAACGGACGTGTACCTGCAGCTCAACCGCCTTTCTTCAGCAGCTGAGCCTCTGAGTTAGCCGCGCAATTTATTTAAATGTGTAAATTGAATTGCTTTATGAGTGCAAATAAACTACCTCTATGTAGCTAGCCAACTAACTGCCAGTCGACACTGGCCCATATGAAGCACAACCCGACAACTGCCAGCAAAGCGGAAATGACCCATATGAAGCACAATCCGACAGCCAGCAAAGCGGAAATGGTACCAGTGGACATGGGCGCCGGGGAAATCGACCCGGAAGGTACATAAGGATATGTACGGCAGATCAAGATTAGCTTTGCTCTAGAGTGCTCTAGAAAGGCGCAGACTGCTTGTACTCTCTTTTTGTCACAAATACTCCCGAAAGGGCCTCGTCATCAACAAACCACGAAACACGGCCAGCAGCACCCTCGTTCACAAGCGAGCCAGGAAGGCCTTTGTCTGGTCTTTCCATGATGGTCTTGACGATCGGCGCCTTCGTGGATCCTTCGACCACAAATGATACGCGGTGCGAATGGCAAATCACCGGTAAAGTTAGAGTAATTCTCTTCACAGGGGACTTAGGGGCGTCTTCAATAGGGGCAACCCATGCGTACTTCTCGCGGAGAAGCTCGTGGTTGGGAAACAGAGATGCAATGTGCCCATCTGGTGCGCACCCTAGCAGAAGCAGGTCGAAAGTGGGCAACTTCACAGAGTCTTTTGCGGCAAATCCGCGGATCAGTGCTTTTTCATACTTGTCTGCGGCCTCCTGCGCATCTCCTATCAGGTCCTCTTCAACATGGAAGACGTTGGGGCGGGAATCTTCCGGCAGGTTATCTAGAATCTCGCGTTTGAAGCGGCCGTAGTTGGACTCTGGCGACGAAAAGGGCACCAACCGCTCGTCGGCAAAGTAGATATCCCACTTGTCCCAGGCGATGTCGGGTCGGCCAAGCAGACCCTCCTTAAGAACTGCAATCAGCGAGCCACCGGAAACGCCAATCCGGAAACGGCGCGGTGACTCGGCGTTCTGAAGAACCGAGTTCTGAATTCCCGCAACGTGGTCGGCAACTGTGGTCGCTACCTCCGAGATTTTCGGAAAAGCATAGACAGCGGGAACGGCGGTCGTCATTGCAGAGCCAATCTAGACTGACAAGCTCTGTTCTGGTGGGAAAAAGCTGTGCCACGTATGCCTGTGCGGGAAACCGTGCGCTGGATCCTTAAAACTAAGTTCCGGCTCAGTCAGGAATGTGCTTACATCCCAGCGTCCCGCTAGCTTGGTACCGCCACCTGAAAGTAAGCGTTTAGTCAATCCCCAAGTTGTGGGGACTATTCTCGGGTTCCAGGGCAAGGAACCTCGGCGATTTTGGGGGCAGAGTAGTATTGGTGGTGAATGTGGAGGAGTAGCCGGCTGCCCCCCACGTGAGGGGCACAATCATATTGCTATGTGCCATGCATACTGATGGAGTGGATATGATCCGGATTGATGTGATGCATTGATGACTTGAGCTCGAATGACCCATACCCAAACGCATCGCAACCACGCATGGCAACAGCAAATGTCTCAGACGTCAGTCTACCATCCAGACGGGACTCTAGCACTACAGTCAACATTGAGACGCTCACGCTGGCATTGTGCATACGTCCGCGTAAAATATTGCGCTTGGGCGCGTTGAAATGCAGAATCCAGCGGTGCGCGTTCATGCGTCATGCGAGGGCGCTGCCTACCGATAACGAAAATGGAGCATTCACAGAACACGCCAAGGACTCTTCCAGGCGCTATGCCAGTGGTAATTACTGCAAGTATACTATTCAAGTTCTTGATGTCGGTGACGCTACAGCGGCACTTCAGCAGTGCGTGCTACACATGAAGCCCTTGCCCCCGCACACAATGGGTAATCGCAATCGAATTTAGTTTGACAGCTCACTCCGCCGAGCAAGAAAACTACCTGAAAGTCGCGGGTGGCTATTTCCCTATTAGCTTGATCGTAATACCAGCCTGTCCTCTGCGCTGGCTTACCCACAGAGAATGGCCGGCTGGAAGTTGTTTCGAGCCCGCAAGGCCCATAATGAGCTGGCAGCAACCCCACAACGTACCCCCATTGAGGACCCGACTGCCGTTACGCGTGCTGTCAAAGCTAAGTGCGCCGTTCCTCGCACAGAGCCGCCTCTCCGCGGCACGCGCCATGGGGTCGACACCGCTGTCTTCGCTGCACTAACCTATGAAACAGACCAATCGCAAGATCAGTGTGGCACTAACACCGTACCGCTACTTGGCCGACATCGCAGAGCCCCATCGGTTCGCTCTACCCGCTCTTTGCGTTCCAGTAGGTCTGGCAAGTCTTGCCGATCGCAGCGACAGGGGCAGCCTGTGCGTAGCGCATCCCGTGCATCGGGAACCGATATTTCACGGAGATGCTACGTTTGTTGCCGCCGCTTTTCTGCCCGCAAGTGTGAAACCTGCCACACCACCTACTCTGCGGACCCCGCAATGGCCTCCGAGTCAGACGCAGCTCCTCTTGATCTTGAGATGTTCCATGATCTCGTAGCTACCAACGACTACGAACTGATAGAGGCAGTTGTGACCAACGCGTTTTCTTCGATACCTACGGTCGTATCAACATTCTGCATCAAAAATGCAGACGAGGCGCTGGAAGTCAACAGGGACGCTGTTACCACGCTGTATTCCATACTTGGCTCTCTAGATACGACCAGCGCAATGCGTGCCGTACTCCAGGGTGCACAATACGCTCTCGATACGCCAGCGTACTCTGGGCTCAATCTCACCCGGTTGTTCTATGTTCTGATCATTCTGGAATGCCCTGTGTTTGCCGAGTGCTCAATGTTCACCAAACTCACAGGTCCGCTGCAGAAGCTGGCGCGCTACGCCTCTCTGAGATCTAGAGCTCGTGTTTTATTGGAGCACTGCATGGGCTTGCTCGCAAATTCAGCCAATGAAAACCAGCAGAAACACTACGTCAACTATCTGGCCTCAGACGATCCACTCAGTTTCCAGCACAAGGTTGAGCTTCTTAATTCCTACGTCAGTCACCGCCTCATGTTCCATTTCGAATACAAGTCTGAAGGTGCCAATCCCCGGGCTCACCGAGAACGTTCTTGCAATGAAATCAAAGTCGACTGGTACGCCGATGACTGGCGAATTGCTGCGTTTATCCGGGTATTGGCGCTGTTTTACCGCGCCAATGAGCAGGAACCAAAAATTCCAGGTTCTGCCTTCTGCAATCTGGTTGTCGATCACGTCGATTTATCAACTGATTATAACATGTGGAAATGTTCCACAACCATGCACAGACACCAAACAAGCATGGCAACCCCACTTGCCGCGAAGGTTGACATACACGGTTCGCGCCGAGTTTACATTTGTGGGCATCCATTCTTGATCAGCATCATCTCCAAGTCACGGATCTTCAGACATGATATGCGCCTGCAGCTACAAGAATCAGTCTTCCGCGCCACACTAACATCAGGTCAATTGGACACTGCTGCTCCTTGCGGCCAGCAGGAGCAGAATCAGGGAAGCAGTGGCTCTGGTGGTCGGTACGTGATCAAACAGAACACATTGCATCTGCGCGTCAGGCGAGAACAACTTCTAGACGACTCGTTTGTCCTCCTCGAAGTCCCAGCTGCCGACCTCAAAAAGCAGCTACGCCTGGAATTCGTCGGTGAACCAGGAATAGACGCAGGGGGGCCGTGCAAAGAATGGATGCTCCTGCTCTTCCGCAAATTGTTTGACCCTGACCTCAAGATCTTTACACAAGATGAGCCTAATGCTGCGTATTGGTGCGGAGCTCAAAAGCCTCACTACTATGAACTTGCTGGACGCGCCCTAGGTCTAGCACTGCGTAACTCTGTTATGATCGATGTTGGTTTCTCGACGTTGTTCTTTAAAATGTTACTTGGCTTTCCATATTCCCTGGCAGATATGTCTCAAGTGTGGCCATCCACAGCTCGAAGTCTCCGAGCTATCGAGTGCTATCAAGGTGTCGACTTTGAGGAAGCTTTTGGGCTTAGTTTCGTTGCCCCGGATGGCACACCCCTATTGGAGAATGGTGATGAGCAGAATGTGACAATCGACAATCGTACGAAATATGTGCGTCTCGTGACCGACTACATGATGCATGAAAACGAACAAGTCCACCGCTTTAAGCAAGGCTTTCATGCGGCTGCTGGTGGTGACGCACTGAAGTTGTTTGGCCCGGACGAACTTGAGTTGCTAGTCAGGGGCGACAGAAAGGCCGTTGATGTTACCGCCTTGCGAGGCGTTGCCAAGTATTCCCACTGGCGCACAAAGACGCCGGATCCCGACGAACCAGTTGTCTCGTGGTTCTGGGACTTTTTTGCTGCCTTGGACCCCAAAAAGCAGGCCCTTCTTTTGTCGTTCATCACCGCCACGGACAGGATTCCCGCTACTGGTATCACAAACTTGCAACTTCGCATCTCCTGTCTCGGCAGTAGTGATGAGAGACTGCCTGTTTCTCATACCTGCTTCAATCAACTGGGACTGTACCGGTACTCAACCAGGGCCAAGTTGGAGCAGAAGCTAATTGTTGCGATAACCGAGTGCGAAGGCTTTGGCATCAAGTAGGTGCCATATCTGAAGAACTGACGATGTCTTAGGTTCTTGACGTTTCACGACGTCCGCGATCCAAAAGTATATATTGTGTAGTTATTATAGTGTGCCTGCACACTAAGAGCTCCGTAGTATCTGGTAGCCTGAGATATCTGTTCTCACACGCCAGGCAAAATAGGCTGCAAGTATTGCGAAAATGGATCCAACCTGTAAAGAAACAGCTATTGCGTAGCCGCCATCGTTCGTTGGATCAGAGTCCCCGACGCTGAACTTGAACACAAGATATGACCCTAGTGTAGAAATAAGTTGCGGGAACGAGATGGCCGCGTTGTGCAGACCCAGATAAAGTCCTGCCTTTTCCGCTGTAAGGTTATACGGGTCTGATAGCACCGTATCGGAGCTATCTACCGTCAGCTGCGTTTCGATGGACCTGACATCAGGGTCAACTTGACTTGCAGGGGGGAGCTCGTGGATTCTTTGTGCAGTAAGAGCAAATGGTGCCCACTGAACCATGGCCCATGGAAACCCAGCCACACTGAAAAACAGCAATACAGATGTGTACTTGTGTATGAACCCAGTGGCAAATGCCCCCAGCGCGTACGCCACGTATGATATAGCCCAAAGTCGAGTAATCTTCGTGGGTATCAGGGGTAGCAGGAACGAGAAGAGTGTCGAGAAAACAGAGAATGCGAGTAGCGCACGCGCACCTGCGCGTGCCTGGTCTCCAGAGTTTCCGTCGTTCTCCGCTCGCCAAACCTCTCCAGCCCAGGCCGCACCGTAAAATAAAAACGTGAACCAGGCATACCACCCAAAGAGTTGAACCCGGAATATTGCAGCTAGCTGCCTGTCTAGATGACATGCCGTGTGAGTAAGTTGTCCAAACAGATTCTTGAGGCTGCTCCACATTCCAGGGCGGTAGTACGAGATCAGTTGGCGCTCCTGTATAGAGACGCAGGTTATTAGAGTTGCCGCAATTAGCATAAATGAGGATACGCAGACAACACCCTTGAGCTGCGTCGGGAAACCTAGTCTCGTCATGTTCAGGGATCCTAGAAAGTAGCTGCCCAGGTGTCCCACCGCGGACATACGGCCAGCCCACGCGTTGGTAATTTTCTGCTCTTTGATGGAGAACACATCCACGATGAGGGCTCGGGAGCACGCACCATACACATTGACACCAACGTCCATGATAAGTACTGCTGCAGTAGCAATCGTCAGTGGCGATACATTAAGCCAAGAAGCAAGGCCGTCCGCCCACGCAAAGGCAACAAGGGCGGCGGTAATAACGGCCGTGCTGCTCAGAATGAACGGGCGGCGTCGGCCAGCTTGGAACCGTACCTTATCGGAGATAACGCCCACTATAGGCTGCACGAGTAGCCCCGAGAGCGGCCCAGCAATCCACACCAGTGACAGGCTCGGTTTAGACATTCCCAGCTCCAGGAGGGTAGCGGTGACGTATGCTTGCTCAATGCCCCACGCAAACTGTAGCCCGGCCACGCACACTGTAGCTAGCATTTGCTGTGCCGTCGGGCCGCCTATGACGAATGGCCTGTTCACCCAGCTCACTGCCATTCTTGCAGTATAGGAGCTCGCAACTTAGTCAAACCTGGGGCTATTCTGACTCTATGACCAGGAACTTTGTGGAGCAGATTGTCAATATAGTGGCCAAGAAAAAGGATTTGCCGCCAGGCTGGGACAAGTATGCTCCTGTGTATTACAGAATTGAAGTGGAGCAATCCCTCGAGGTCATCATTGCGCTGGCCAGTGATGCCTACGTCGTCTCACTTACCGACGGTAACAGAGTCGAAAGCACAATAGCTCGCGACGGCAGCACGGAAAGCGTACATCTCCTATGCGGTAGATGGTTTGCTTCTGGTACTAGTGCTCGCGATTTCGCGACCCCGCTAGAGGATGTCGCATCCAAGCGTCATATGCGAGCTGAAGGACTGCGAGACAGGCCTGCTGGTCCCCCGCAACCGTCTCACGAGTCTTCAGAACAGTTTCTACCTCGTAATCCTCTGGCACCTCCGGGGTTTGAGGATGAGTTTCAAATGGGCCAGCCTGGGGTCCCCGAGATCCCCAACCCTCTTGACATTGGCACTAACGATCTCTATCCGACGGGTCAACACCCGTCTCTGAGTCCTAATATGCCACTTTCAGGCCCAATGGGCGGTGGCATGCACCCACCACCTTTTGGGAGCAGTCGCCAGCCACATATGCGCTGGGATCCTCCCGGGCCAGGCGGTGCCCCAGGCTCAGGTGGTCCATTTGGCAACAACCATTTTATCTAGTCAGGCATTTTCGTTCCGTTTTGCAACACCCATTTTCTCTAGTTAGGATTTTCTTAACACTAGACATTATTGTTGCCGAGTCGTGTGCCAGTGCCTTCGCCATTAGATTAGGAAAAAAAACAAGTGACGACCGAGGGATTCGAACCCTCGCCTCCGAAGAGACAAGAACCTTAATCTTGCGCCTTAGACCACTCGGCCAGATCGCCCCTTTTTAATTTTCAGAAATCCGCTAACATAACTTCTGTAGAGTCAGGACTCTATTCAAGATCATCAACGCCTCCCATACTATATATTCTCCATGAGGTGACGCAGTGTCTTACAAGTGACCAGCGCCAGCTCAACTACGTAAGGACTCTGCACCTATCCTTTGATGAGGGCCACCAGGTACAATCTCTATCATAGATCTAACGACAACTGGTCGTTAATCAGTAGTAACTCCTTTCCTTGAATTCTATCCGCCTTTACGTCGGCTAGAGATGTACGTCACCTAGAACGTGACGAACATAGGAGCCGGTTGCTTGACTATAATCAGAGCGACACCCATATATCGATGACCCTACCGGGCAACGGGGGCCGAGTGGTACGAGCCATGGGAGTCTTCGCAGTCTGGTGGCCCTGCGTCAGTGAAGCGTTTCTGTAAAAGGTCCACCAACGCTCTCCAAGTAGGCCAACATATCGCGCTTGGCGGCAAAAATGCAGGGACGCCTTCACGACCGCTGAGGGACAGAAACTTCTGTTATACGTGACCGGTGAAGCCCAGGGCTAGAAGTATTTGAACCTAGAAGAAGAACGTCACAACACAATAACTCACGACAGGTAGTGTTAGACAACACTAATATATCGCCAATTTGCTAAAGAACTTGAGGTTGTATTACAGGCTTATTATATGTATGCTTAAAATTCTTACCTGCAAAGTGGAACATAAATTTCACCACAATAAAGGGTCCTTCGAACTACAAGCAAGGCACATTGATCACGGAGCTGGTGCACAGATTTGAAGTGACAATGTGCAAGCCGAAGTAATCTACTGCAAGTAATCACTAATTGCTAGCTGACATGCAAGCGAAGTAATATATTGCAAGTAATCACTAATTGCTAGCTGACATCCGTCAACTAATAACTGGGATGCTATGAATCAATTGCAGTAAGTATACTTATTTTATTGCCATGACTGGGTATTTATTGTAAGTGGTGGAGTTGGCCTTATTGTTACGATCTACTTATTGCTGGCTGACACCCGTCTAATAAAATAATCGTTCTGCTACGTACGAGTCGTACAGCAGTCTGATCTCAGCTGATCTTAATGGGTTGCTCTCAATAGAGTAATTTATCGCAGCAATTCACTAATTACTAGCTGACACCCGTCAACTAATAACTAGTGTGCTATGCACAAATCGGACAACACAGGTTTAATCTCAGTGGATCGTAACAAGAAGGCTACTCTACCACTTACACAGTCATGCAGCGTAATGGATAAGCCTACTTATTCCAATTAATTGACTAATGGCACACCCATCTAATAATAACCAAAGTGGGCTAACATGAACAAGTTTCGTACGATTTTAATGGCTTGTCCTTAATGGAATCATTCATTGCAGCAATTCACTAATTGCTAGTTGACACCCGTCAACTAATAACTAGTTGCACAAGTCGACAACTCAGGTTACATCCTAACAAGACTACTTCTCTGCCACGAACAACAGGACATCGTTGGACCTTGACAGCTTGTCCTTAATGGAATCATTCATTGCAGCAATTCACTAATTGCTAGTTGACACCCGTCAACTAATAACTAGTGTGCTTTTGCACAAATCGACAACTCAGGTTAGATCCTAACAAGACTACTCTGCCACGAACAACAGGATACCGTTCGACCTTGACAGCTTGTCCTCCATGGAATAATTTATTGGCAATTCACTAATTGCTAGCTGACACCCGTCAACTAATAACTAGTGTGCTATGCACAAATCGGACAACTCAGGTTTAATCTCAGTGGATCGTAACAACAAGGCTACTCTACCACTTACAATACCCGGTCATACATATAAGTCGTCTGCAAAGGATTTATCCCCGCACATAATAACATTGCTATCCGCCGGCAAACAAGCACTCATTTCCGAGCACCTGCCATGGCCGGCCTAGTATGGTTCAGCGGCAACAAGGCCTTATTCTTACTCAACTAAAACATGCGAGGCAAAGTATCTCCGCTT